>JBBPJZ010000497.1:0-18776 GCA_038089015.1 Chalciporus aff. trinitensis | reverse complement strand
CAGAGGAACAGGGGCTTGTCCTGCGGTCCTCCCCATATCTCATGAGGAAGCATGTCATAGTTAGCCAAGGGGGAGTTGATATCGTCAAGGGAGAGGCTCAGACGGTGCATGGCATCAACTTTCAATCACCGGACAGTTCAGTTACAATTTTGCAGGACGGGGAGAAGGACGACCAGAAAGATGAGAAGACGGAGGGAAAGAAAGCTCAAAGGGTCGAAAGCCTGCTGCAGGTTTATATACATGCGCGCCTAACTTCTCAACAAGCTGTAGAATGTCTTGGGGCGCAACTGTCCCGAGTCGGAAAGGCTGGATGGTAACACTAGTCACAGATCTACTCAAATCTTCAATCGATATTCAGATCCTCCAGGTACGTGCATAGAATGCCTCTAGGCCCACATCGCCTTGAACTTCTCATCAAACTCTGCCAGCGCCCCATTCACCACCTCAAGCACCCTCCAATCCCTCTCCAACACCCAACTCGGCTTCATTCGACCACCTACACCCCCCTCCTTGTCGGTCGCCAATTTCCCATTTCCATCTTCCTCCTCGATAACCTCCTTTTCGGTCGGATCATCCACATCCACGAACCCACTGTCCAAGTCCTCAGAGTCGTCGGTGACGTCATCTCCCTCCTGGACGACATCCTCTCTCTTCCGCATCATCAACTGCTCCAACACACCCCTGACCGTCATCAGCGTCAGATCGAATTCTTGGAGAACGAACCAAATGTCTCCCCGTCGAATCGCATTGGCATTACTCAAGAGCTGTACCTGCCCATGTGTGTAGAAATCGAGGATGTACGCGTTCAACGCAAAGTCATTCGAGGAGACGTTGCCAGAGAAGATCGGGGCAAAGGAAGGGATCGCGTATTCATTGAGAGCGAGACCCCGCCGTACAGTACGCGCAAGGTGGGAGACGCTTTCAAAGTGGTCGTCGTGTCCTGAGTTGGCAACGAAGAGTGAACGAGCGACGACTTGCAATGCGGTCTCTTGCAACCATTTTCCGAAAAGGGAATCGCGTTCCTCTGAGGAACCAGAAACGTTAGTGTCACTGAGAGGGAGCAAGGTGTCTGGGCCAAGTTCGGCGCAGTGCTCAGCACCATATGTGAGCGCATAACCCGTGAAGATACGCAGTATTTCTTCTTCGTGCTCCTTGAGGACCTTCCGTGCATCTTCAGAGAGGGGAGGAAGAATGACCATCGATGCAGACTTCTTGATGATCTCCTTCATGTTCTCAGCTTTAAGGTACGAGCTCGGAAGATTCCGTCTCCCAAAGAGGTGGCTCATCAGCAGGATGAAGTCCCGTTTGGCGTTAATGAAGGAGGATTGCGCACAGATACGATGAAGAACACCGTTCCTGAGCAAAGCAACAAGCGCAAAGTTGCTCGGTTCGGTATAGTACAAGTGTGATGCAATGCCGAACAAGTTGAACGGTCGTCCTTGTTCGTCGAGCAAACGAGCACGGCGGAGATAGTCAATGCTGAACCGAAGGTGGTGTAACAGCTGATGCTTCCCTTCCTGTGAATCAAAGCTGATTTGGGGGAGACGGAACAATCTCTGGATGGCATTCATGGCGGAAGGTGCATATCCAGAACCCTCGAGGAGATTGAACAAACGAAGAATCAGGGTTGACGTTACGGGGAAACTGGCGCCGAGCGACGGGAGTTTCGACAACGTCAATCTCTATACTCGATCCATGGGAAGACCATAGAAGACGACCTTCCCAAGAAGATCATATCCTCGTCTTCCAGCACGACCGGCGCATTGGCGGTACTATGTATGCGATGAGTTTCACTACTAGGATCCAGTTGTGATCACAACGCACCATAAGAGCCGTCAGGAATGGCGAATCCCCGCAGAAGACCGACGTTTTCGTTGGAGCATTGATACCGAGCGCAAGCGTTCCTGCATAGATGTATTAGACTTGCTCGGTTACTGAGACAAAATGATCATACCTGTCGCAAAAATGACACGAACGAATCCCCGACGGAACAGACTATCCAAATCTCGATCAACCAAATGCAAACCTAAAAGATCAACAGATCCTCACCTCTCCACAATCGTCCTATAACGCTTATTCATTCCAGAATGATGAACCGCAATCCCACGTCGAAGGCAATCCAGCGCCCACTTCGGGGTCGACGTCCATCTTGCCAACTCTGCTAGATCCTCTTCAAGCATACTCGGCGCGTACGAGGTATGCTGGCCAGCAAACGAAAAGTTCGGGTGTGGTGCATCTGGATCAAACGACGCCTGCCATTCTACGATCTCCACGGGCGGTTCATCCGTATCCACCTTTTGTTTCGCAGCTCTAGCAGCCGCACGCTCGCGGTCTTTGGCTCTTGATACCCATTCTTCATATTGCGCCAGCTTCCGCTGCCACTCTGGACTGGCAGCCTTCCACTCTTCCTCTTTGGAGGCTAACGTGGTGCAAAGATCATTGGCCATGATCTCACAGTTCGTGCGGTCGAAAGAGAAGAATATCCCCGGCTGTATGCGCTCTGAGAAGTCGTTCAAGGTTTGAGAGTAAAGGTAGCTCACTAGATCCCCTTGGGCATGCAGGTCGCAGACCAAGTTGATCAGATTTTGCCTGAACAAATCGCGATCTGGCTGAGTATTGATGATATCCGTTGGTATCTTGTTCAATGAATCATCCTCAAGATGCGAGATGACCCTATAAAGAGGTGTCTCCGTATTGCGTGGATCAAACCTGACGACCAAAGGGGAAAGACACTCCTTGAGTGCAGCATCGTATGCAATCACGTCTTTTTGTTGCAAAAGCCTGTCAGAAGGGAAGAACTTCAATGGATCCAGTTTCTCCAACATCGACGGCGGCAGCTCCCCATGCCCCTTGAGCGCGCGATATAACGTCAACGTATCTGAGGACTCCAAAGCGAGATCGGAAGGGATAGACCTCGGCCCAAACGCGAGCATCGCGATCGGATGCAGAAAACGCATCCTTCCCGTAGATTTGTACGACGCGATGGACTCGAACTGGTTACCTGGTTCCTCGTAGACGTTATAGAAAAACTTCCGAAGATGGGAGTACCGATGGGGGTGGTGCACGAATTGATGCTGGAAACCGCCGGAAATCTGAACGGCTTTGAGCCATGTGTTGAATTTCTCGGGAGCACCGACTGTCGCCGACAAACCGCTGCAGGAGATTGATCGGTCAGCGCTAATCGATCAAGAACGAGTGAAAGGCTGACATGACGGGACAAGGAGCCAGCAGGAGGATTTGCTCCCATACTAACCCGCCTTCTTGTTGTCCGATGGTATGGATCTCATCAAGAATGATACTGCAACAAGCGTCAGTAACACGGACATATATAACAGGAAAGGGCGCACTATTTCACTCGCGGAGTCCACATCTTCGCCAACGGAGGTGAAAGCATCATGATCGCTAAGACCTCGGGGACTGTAACGAGAATCTGGCAGTTCTGAGGATCATGAATTCGATAATCGCGTGTATGAATCGCCCAGCAACTCCCTGCATTCCCGTTTCTCGTTAATGCCAAACGTATGGTAGTACACCAAGGGCAACTCACGTCCACTAAGATCCTTGCTAAATCGAGCGTATATTTCGGCGGCCACTTGGGCAACGAGCGCTTTCGTAGGCGCAACGTAGACGATAACCCCGCTATCCGATCCCCTCAAGATTTTCTCCATGGCGTAATACGAGATGAACGTCTTCCCAGCACTGGTTGGAGCTTTGAACGTGCGTCAGTCCGTGTCGTAAATATTTGAGCTAGGGTATTACACACCGACAACGAGCAACGACTTGTTACCATCGATAGCATCTAGAACCTCTCTCTGCCACGCATCCGGTTTGAAATGAACTCGAGGGTCTGCTTGACTGTCCATACTACGATCCATGAACTCTCCAAAAACGCGCAATTGCCACTCGATGGGATGCTCTTGGATCCGCATGAAGTCGTAGAGTGGTTCTTCAGTCTTCGACTTGACGAGCTTGATGAACCGGAACGTCATGGGGCGATCCTCTTGCGACGGAGGGAGGACGAGGGAGTCAGTATACGTGGAGAAACCAAGCACGTTCAGAATCTCTTTGATGCACTTGCGGATCTCGCTCGTTGAGTAATTAAACTCAACGATATCTTTAATGGTCCGCACGATCGTCACGCAGTTCGTATCCCGAACGGCTCTCGATTCCCGTACAGGGTCCGAGATCCAAGACTGGAAAAGACGATGCAAACGATACAGCGCTAGTTCGGTTGCGACGATCGGCTCATTAGATCTCGGGTTGCGTTTCATGTCCGAGAGTGACTTCTCGAGGGAAGACAGCGACCTTTCAGCATCCAGATCGCGAATGCGCTCAGTCAACCACGCAACAGACTCGGTGAGCTGTTTCTGGGCCTTCTGAGCGATATTTTGTTCTCGGATGATTTCTGCCTTGGATTTCTTCTGGGTGCCCTTGGCGGCCATGCCAGGTCGTGCATAACTTTGCTTCGGGGGCTGAACGGAGATCAGTCATACGAAGTCAACACCGATCAGAATCTGATTACCTTGACCGTTTCCTGGCTCGAAGTGCCGACAGGTGGGATCTTGATCTGATGAAGCGCCGCTCCCGATGCCCCTGTTAAGGTGGTAGCCTGATCATGCAACGTCTTCATGAACCGTTGATCGGCGCGAAGCCTCTTCCTCCGTTGCCATTCCGTCAAGGTCGCGGGGGCCTCTCCTCCGAGGTGTTTTGGTAGAATAGCCCTTTTGTGGTTGTGCCAGTGTCGGGTATCGTTAAAAAGGGTTCCGTCATCGAAATAACTGGTACTGCGAACATCGGAAGGAGATGTTGGGGCACCGGTTTCTTCATCCTCGCTGCTGACCTCCCATTCGTCCTGGGACCCCTCTTCACTATCAACCCCTTCGTCTGTCTCGTCTCCGCCAACGTCGGGTGCTTCGAGCATGTGATCCAGGCGATGAAGAGGAGCAAGTTCTTGATCAAATATCTTATTGCTGAAAGGTAGTAGCCCGAGCCCTTCACTGACAGGCGAAGCGGCTGGACGAGGGAGGAATTTGGATGTGAAATTTGAGAACGCTGAAACAGGGACAGCAAAGGGAGAGAATTTATCTTGCACGAGATTAGCCGTAGATTCGCCAAGTATATGCTGTAATGAGAGAGAGCTATTCTCGGCTAAGAAGCGAAGAAGCGCGACGAACATCCTGACATCGACATCAATCGTTGTGTTCAATATTGCGATGGTTGTCTCTATAGCCACAAGAACGTTTGGGAGAAAAACAGACATGAGCTGATTTTTGAGTGTGGGGAGCATGGATTCCAGCCTTCGGGCACGGTCTTGAGCAGAGATACGAGGGAGCAGAACCAAGTGAATGAGAAACGCGTATAGGAGAGCCTTTTCACCAGCCCCAGAAAACTTGGTGGCTACGGCGATTTTGAGAGAAATATCCCCAATTGCGAGTTCGTTTAGCATAGGAACAACGCCGACGACGGGAGACGGAAGTGGGACAACGGCCCGAGAGCTCTTGTCGAGGGCCTGTAATGCTATGGTAAATGCACCGCGGACGTGCCTGGGGATGAGATCATCCGCTCGACGCGATTTAGACTCGTATACGAAGGAGAGGATCTATGCGGCAGATAATTTGAGACATCATTCACTGTGAGTACGTGATAAAACTTGCCTTCGAATCACGGAACTCAGCACCCCGCAAGAGTGCAAGTGCCAGACCACTCGCCAATAGTTTGAACAACATGACAAGGTGGCACAGTCGACGTTGAGCCACCCAAGAGTCTTTTGAAGTATGACCGCCGGCGTCTTCATTGACCAGGACAAACATGGGCTACTTACGGTGAGCGAGACGAAAACCAAAGCAGACTCGCACAACGCACCTTTCGTACAAGCAGGTACTCTGCCCATTTGGGATCCGAGAGACCTGTAAACACGTGCACAGAGACACGGCGAATTTTGAGTAGATGATTGAAAAGAAGCCTTCTTGCAAGGGACCTAGATCCTTCCTCGAAGCCCCCCACACCAGTTTTCAGAGGGGAATGTCGGTTGTCTAGTAATCCCTAAGTTACAGCTCTTCCAGTTCCTTGAAACGTACCATTCCAGAAGACGACCTCGAATTCTGCAGAGCGCTTGAGAAACTCGTCGAGTGTGCGTTCAAGGATATGAAACGCGTGGAGGATCTGAAAAGACGGATCTGATTTCGAGATCAGCCATGGAGCTCTTGAAAGGTAACACTATGTTGGTCACTTACCATCTTCCTTTGCCAATGCTAGCAATGGATCTTCGATAACAAGTTGAATCAGTGAGTGTCCTACGAGATGACGTGAAAGTGATCAGTAGAACGCAATGAAGCACGTTCACGATAGTATACCATCGATGATGAATGGCTCAGTGCCAGCGTAGTCACCAAGGAGATCCATCCACCTGGCGCGCCTGCTGGCAGCGTGCCACTCAGCACCAATCCACTTCAATGCATCTGGTATCGATAACGTGCGGTTGACGCCCTTCGCAGGTGCATTAAGGTGGTGGATATCAATCTCGAACCCTTCTAAATCCATCGTATGTAGACTAGTAAGTCAGCGTTAGGTTGATGATGATGATGGCCGTTTGAAGTTGAGAAGAGAAGGAAGGGTGGAGTTGCCACACCAACAGAAGAAGTAATGGCCCGTGCGCCTCCTATGGCTTATGCGATCGATCCACGAGCTGAGCTGTGTCGACCCATCGAGACTCCCAAACCAGTGACCCAGGGCACCGGCCTGGGCCGGGGAGACCCGCCAACACATCCCCAGGACATCGAGGACTCTCCGTTGACTCGTGGGCGTCGCTGTACGCGGACGAGAACTTGAAGTCGTTTGCTTTCGTATGTATTGTCTAGTTCCAACCTTCAAAGTGTACAAGACGAACGCACTGACGCTGGGACACAGTCGCACGCGGACGCGTCGGTGACGTGGCGCGTGATCAACAATAAACGCGGCTGAGACCGAGACTTCCCAACATTGACTAGCGCCAAGTTAATACTCCCCTACGCTAGTTCAGCTGACTCCTTCCCCAACCTCTGCATACTCTATATCCTAGTTGACATGTTTTCAATCAACTTTCCCTCGACACCTCAAACTGCAAGCTGAGATGGTGTCTTACTGGGCTAGGGCCCAAGTCACCTCCTCCATCCAGTGTTCGGACCGAACTCCATCTCCAGGCTGTCACCATCCCATACAAGTGACGCTGAAGTTCACAAATATCGAACGGGCGCGGGACCGTTCTCTGTCAAAGATTCACAGCTGAAGAACTGCCCGCAGTCATGGGGTTCGGACCGATCGGACCGAACTCATTATCTCAAGCTCAATATGAAGTCACGGAGCCCCAGGGAGCCTCACTCTTCCTTCTCCAGTTTTCTCCATCATGGCCTCCCCGCTCATCACGCTCAACAATGGAGAGACAATCCCTGCCATCGGTCTTGGTGAGTACACTCGTAATGCATCGAGAGATAGTCTTCTGAACGTCGTGGAATCATAGGCACATGGCAGTCGAAACCTAACGAGGTTGCGCGTGCCGTCGAAGCCGCTCTCCGTGCTGGTTACAGACACATCGACTGTGCCTGGTAAGTGAGAAATTATCCTCAATCTCCTATTCTGCTGACCCTCGTCGATTTTACTTGGACAGGGCTTACGGAAACGAGAAGGAAGTGGGTGAGGGCCTGAGAGCATCCGGCGTTCCCAGAGGCGAAGTCTTCGTAGGCAATCCGCAGTTCGCATTACAAACTGAGATATCACTGACATGCACCGAAGATAACCAGCAAGCTGTGGTGCACGTACCACAGACGGGTGGAAGAGTGCCTGGATCAGACCCTCGCCAATCTCGGAACTGATTACCTTGATCGTACGTGTCGTTCCTATCGCCTACATCTATGGCCAAGATCGGTATGCTGATTGGTTCAAAGTGTATCTGATCCACTGGCCTGTGGCCTTGAACCCTAACGGTAACCACCCAGTTTTTCCAACGCGCCCAAATGGAAACCGTGACGTCGATGAAACCAGGGACATTAAGGACACTTGGAAAGAGATGGAGGCAGTAGCCAAGAAAGGTCAGATTAACAGGCGTATCAGGCGTGGCATTGCGTCAGTGGCTAATCAAACGACCATCAGGCAAAGTGAAGTCGATCGGCGTTTCCAACTTTTCGGAGAAAGTCTTGGAGAGAATTCTCCCCACCGCCGAAATCATCCCAGCTGTTAACCAGGTAGGTTTCTAACCCAAGATCCGATCCGTCTAATTTCAAACATGTTCCGATAGCTGGAGCTTCACCTTTACAACCCTCAACTTAAGCTCCTCGAATACTTGAAATCGAAGGGAATTGTTGCACAGGCTTACTCACCCCTCGGGTCCACAAACTCTCCGCTTTTGACGGATGAGGTAGCAACGGAGATCGCAAGCAAGTATGGTTTAAAGACCGCTGATGTCTTGCTGGGCTACCTTCGTACGTTTTCTTTGATCCACGTGCTGTTAAGAATGAAGCTGATCACCCCAAAAGTCGCCAAGGGCATGGTGGCATTGCCTAAATCGGTTACCCCCGCTCGCATTGAATCAAACCTGACTGGCACGCTCGCTGCCTTCAGCAAATTGACCCCCGAAGACGTGGCAGTCCTTGACGGTGTGGCAGCTGGCGGAAAGCAGAAGCGGCTGATCATGCCTGCCTGGGGTAAGTGCAATACTACAACCTGCGTCGGCGGTTTACTAATCTCGGGTTCGGTCAGGCGTGGATCTTGGTTTTGACAACTGGCCACTCCCCAATCTTAACATGTGAGACTATCAACCACAGTTCCCTCGCAGATGCGGGTGGCGATAGAGCAAGGCTGTGATCTGTACTCCATTGTCAGTGTGGCTGTACTCAAGACAAGGTATCAGAAATAAATTTTTATTCATGTAATGTGAGTAATACTGTCTCCGAACACTGAGATGATGGAGCAAATCGTCCTTGTTGTCATTGCGATTCAAAACCCTTCGTTTGGAGTCACCTCAACTGGTTGAGACTCGCCCGCCGATGATTTTCCGCGGTGTCAATCATTTCAGGTTGACTCGAACCGTTAACTTGGAGCCAATCGCTCACAGCGCAATAATTCATTACGCAACTTACGTTCACCAACCCTCAGGGACACACACGCGGGTCCAACTCTGAATCCCCGGTTCACGGATTACCCCTGTGGGCGAACCAAGAATAATCGATTGTCTCAGTTTGTTGAGAAAGAGAAAGGGCGAGCCTGTAGTGGATGTGAGTAGCTTCCTCAAATGTTGTACAATGAGTATGCTACTACGAGCACTGCCAGTGGGAGCCCGAGGTCTCAGAATGTGAATCCGAGCGATGAGATGCGGCGGCCGGGGAACTCCTAGGTTTCGTAAGTGTCTATCTTGGCGACGGGACGTTCCTGTTGAGTCCTAGCGATGCGACCATTCAGATGAATAACTTATTTTTTCTTCATCTACAAACGCCGTTGAACCTGACAAGTGAAAGTTTATTGGCGGCGACATGCGAGTCAGGTCATCATCACATGCTAACGAGCTGCATCTTCCAGGAAATCAAGGGTTACCCGTTAGAATGTGAAAAACGACTATCCCCGATGGGTCTACATGGGCGATAAATGGCCATGGTAACTTGCAGGCGCAAGGGAATGGCAAAGACCGGAACATGAAAAATCAGCGGATGGGATAACCGAGAATGGAAACAGCACGCGGGGGTCACACGTGGCAGTGTTACCCAAAAGGGTCACCCGAAATGTGGAAGCAACAACTCCCTGAAACGCCTCTCCCGGGACCAGATCTCAATCGACATGTCGTACAACGGGTTACAGTTACTAGATCTTGACTTGGGAATGAAGCTTGATCTGCCCCGATGGGCTATAAAAACCCGAGGGGAGGTCCTCGATCTCCAGCAGTTCCACCTCTTCGATAGATCCAAGTTCCTCTTCTCTCATTCTCTATATCGTGACCATGCCCGCTTCCAAGTCTGAAGGCAAGATGCTCGATGCAGTTTCTGATGCCGTCGATGATGGTGGGTTCAACTTTCGACCTGTTGTGTCTCGTGTGGTTGACTGACGTTGACATTGCGCGTTAGTCAACGCTCTCAAGGGCAAGCTCTGGAACGAGGAATCCGAAGTCGACGCATCGAAAGACAAGAACGCGTTCAGACAATATGACAACGCTTGCGAACGTGTCAAGGCTTTCTACAAGGAGCAACATGGTAATGATCCTCGGCTCCGGTTAAGCACTTGCCAATCATCTAACATGAGCTCCCATCTCAGAGAAGCAAACTGTCGAGTTTAATATCAGAGCTCGGGCCAACTTTAAAGCTCACAAGCGCGCCCGAATGGGTATATGGCAGGCCATGGAGATGTTGAACACGCTTGTCGACGACTCAGATCCCGATGTAAGTTGTTTCAAAGCTGTCTTGCGTGCTATCGTAAACTTACGCGAAATCCTCAGACAAGTCTCTCCCAAATCGAGCACCTCCTACAAACAGCAGAGGCCATCAGGCGCGATGGCAAGCCTGAGTGGATGCAGGTCACTGGCCTTGTACATGACTTGGGCAAGCTCCTCTGCTTCTTCGATAGTGAGGGTCAATGGGATGTCGTTGGCGTAAGTGTTCCTACATGAATCATCGTGACACTGATTGATCGCTCCGCAGGATACCTTCGTAGTCGGTTGTGCTTATTCCGACAAGATCATACTCCCAGAGACGTTCGCTGGAAACCCCGACTTTGGTGACCCTGTCTACTCCACCAAATACGGTATCTACGAGCCTCACTGCGGGCTTGACAACGTCATGATATCATGGGGGCATGACGAGGTGAGATGTCATTTCATTAACTGGCACAGCATCACCAACTGACCGCGTATGACCGACAGTACCTTTACCACGTGGTTAAAGACCAAAGTAGCCTTCCCGAGGAAGGGCTCGCAATGATCCGGTATCACAGTTTCTACCCGTACGTATGATGGCTATGCATTCTTTGTTCTGTTGTCTGATTGGCGGATTGGCAGTTGGCATCGCGAGGGAGCCTACTCGCATCTCGCAAATGCGAAAGACGCCAAGGCCCTGGATGCTGTGCGAGCCTTCAACCCATATGATCTCTACTCCAAGAGCGACGAACCTATCAATGTCGAGAAGCTCCGCCCCTATTATCAAGGCCTTATCGCCAAGTTTTTCCCTCCCGAACTCGATTGGTAAACGATACCCTTTAGACAATTTAAACCGCCATTGGTGACATAGAAAATTCCAATTGGAATTCATTATAGCCTACTAGATATTTATGTATCCATTCTCGCACTGTTTCCATAACTCTCTTGTCTTACTACGTCTAACTTATTATTGTTCGCTCTTCTATATTTCTTGCAGACCTTTGTATACACCCTGATCAATTGCAGCCCCAATCTATACCGTGATCTCGGGGTGATAAGATAACCGGACATTGTCTCATGACACTGATGTCAGCAGGCAGCCTGTTCCGTTCACTGTCTCCACCAACTCCACACAACGTGCCCAAGTGTTGGCCTCCCTGAATCTGAGCAACTTGAAACTGCTTTGTTCACTGTCCCACTCCTTTCCTGAAGGGCCAAATCATTGAGCCAACCGAGGGATATCCCATTTACACTTGAGTTGAAACGACATGTCTGCCAGCGGTCTACCCGAGCAACCCTTATACTTTGACAAGAAGTTCGTCGTGTTGAGCGACTGGTACGATATTCTGCGCTCACAATACTCAGATTCACGCTGATCCTGTATTCAGGGATGGCACGATCACAACGTGCGACTCCAACGATTGTATGTACCTCCTCCCCGTTCCCACCCGCTCATCACACGCTCACCAAATCGACCGTTCGTAGACATTACGGACAACTATGGCATGGGCAATCGCGGACGAGTCGATCTCAACATGGAAATTCTCGAATTCGACAAGAGTGGAAAGACGAGGGGCAAATCGTTCAAGTGCGTGTTTGGGTTCTATATCGAAGTGTAACGGACCTTGTCCGGGAGTCTCGACTAGACACGTACAACGTACGCCGTACGCCGTTCTGGCGCCGATCGCGATTACCGGCTCCGTTTAACCCTGATCGTTCCTTCGTTCCTTTGCTTCGCGCCAGGCTTCTCATCGAACTCACGGTCGTGGTTGATTTGACAGGGATGCGTTTGAGTTGATGTTGGGGAGTGTGTCTGACAAGGGTCACTCGTTAGAGAATTGCAAGACGTATCTCACGACTCGTAACGGTATGTCTCTCTCCGTTCTGTGTCTGGGTTGGCAACGATCTAACCATTCATGTATAGAGGCTACCGGACGTCGACCCGTTGACTTCACGGATGGGTTCATTGACTTCAAGAAATTCTGTAATAGCAATGATATCCCGTTTACGATTATCTCTAGGTAAGCACATCCTATTGCCTTTCCCACCTCATGACATCGGTATGTCAATGTGAGGCTGAATCTTGCATAGTGGGATGGACGAGCTCATTCGCGCCGTCCTTACCGAACTCGCCAAGGGATCCGAAGACGTCGTGAAAGACATTGCTATCATATCCAACGGTGTCAAATACGACACGACAGGAAAGTGGCACATCACCTGGCGTCATCCCGAAAGGTATTTGCCACTGATTCTTCTTCTCTCGTTGGTGCCGATTCGAACGGCTCTTGTCTCTTTTCTTTCATAGCACCTATGGTCATGACAAGTCTCGTGCCATTTTGCCATACCAGGAGTATAGGGAGGCGCACAACGGCCAGGGACCGACCGTGTTCTTCTTCGGAGATGGTGTTTCCGGTTTGTACTTTCCATCTTACCATAAACGAAGCCCGATCGCTGACCCTTGTCGAACGCCGCCATCAGACCTTTCCGCAGCCAAATACGCCGACGTGCTCTTTGTCAAGGTTACTGGGGACCACGAAAAGGACAACCTCAAGAATCACTGCGATAAGGCCGGTATCCCGTATATTCCGTTCCTCAATTTCAACGTAGCGAGGGAGATCGTGGGGAGTATCGTTCTCGGGAAGAAGACCAAGGATGATTTTTTGGTCCAACCGACCATATCTTTGAATTAGATGTTTGATCGTGGATCGATCATTCCAGGTGAGCCATTGCCATTATATTCGGGGTCTTGTGATTTACAATCTCGAAGATAGAGTACGTGGTGCAAGTTTGTACATAACTACAGCTTTACCCCACCGCCATTACTAGCCCCTGTCAGCCTTCCAATAGATGCTTTGCGCGAGTTGAAGAAGCCTTTTGACTTTTGTGACGCCTCGGGACTGTTTAGAGACTACCATTCCCTCAAAGTACATGTGTTTCCCTCCATGGTCGAGGTCCGGCTTGAAGAGGTCCCTCAACGTCGCGGTTGCTGTTTGTGTTTGTGGGCTGTGCCCGGTGAACCTGGACCCCCTCGGGGGAGACCTCCCATGGAGCGGTGGCGGGGTCCTGGCGCAGTGGCTGCTGGCCCGTCATAAGGGGTTCAAGCTCAAGTCCGGTTCGTAGGTCAGCCTTCCAGCAGAACTTCTTTGACGAATACACCCTCGGATGAGGTACACTATTGGCGAGCTGACTCGATTTTTGGGTCGGATTTGTAACGGGAATATCGGTGCTCCAACTCGTCGTTTGCTACCAACACACGTCCGGTCAACGAGGCAATCTGAGTGGGACGACAACCGCACAATATTGAGGAAAAGAAAAATCCAGGACCGCTGCCATAATTCGACTCGTAAGGGATGCGTTAAAAATGACTGTCTTTGCAAATTAAAACACGGCTCACCAAAAGGACGTATGGAGATTGTTAGGCTGTGTGTTCGCCTGACTGTATGGGCATGTGGGCCCAGTAATTCATGAATTCTTCAAACCCTTGACCAGCTGGAAGGAATGCTTGTTTAGGAGCATCGTGGATAGGCAAATCGGCTACGCGAGCGATTGATATTGTGCACCATGTAGGACACCCAAAAGGAGAGGGCTCTTCGTTAGTGATACTCCTCGTGATATGATGTCGTGAAGTAGATAGAGCAACCCGGACAGGACAGACTCGAACCTGAGGCCAATCCAAATGCGCAGGCTGCACCTTCAGCCTCCCAGGCGCTCTACGACTGGCGTCTGTCGGATGACGAGATGTGGTTTGTGTTATAGGCCTGGTGATTTGATACAGCAGGAAGAATACTGTAGGGTGTTAGAAAAAAAGTGCCGAATACATGAGGCGGCTGTGGGCGGGGGTTAATCCATATTCGATGAGGAAATGCGGGGGGCGTTTGGTGTGGAGACAGGGCTGTATTTGACGACGCATAGGTAGCGACCGGTGGCTGCCCGCGTAGGCGATGTCGACAAGTGACATGGGTGAGGTCATTCGCGAATGGAGTGTCAAAGATGGGAAGGAGGTTGGCAACGGAATTAAAACGAGCAGCTATGTTTGGGCCATCGTGCTGTCCAAGGACTGAAAGTGGATGGTAACCGGGGAGCACGAGGTGGCGAATGACTGGGACAGGAACGGGCCAAACGCAGACGATAAGTCGACGCACCAACAACGGTTAATTATTACGGTTATCCCAAGGCATGGCACCCTCCAACCCATAATCACCTGCGCCGGTAAGGGAGAGGATAACACATACTTGATCGAGTGAGCGGAATAACTGGTTATTTCGATAAACGGAATGGCACCGATGCCGCCCGAGGTATTCTTGAATTCGGTGATGCCGTACATTGCGAGCTGTTGCCCACTAGTGTGACCATCTGAGTTGCTGTTTGCACTGACGACGGCCGCCGTGAGTATTTCGGGGCCATCCTTGTCTGTGCGAGCGCGAAATATTGCGTTTAAAACAAGGGGCCCTGCAGTCCTCCGATCGTATTAGTTAGAGTAGACACGTGACATCTGCTTTGCGAAAGTGTCGACGGCCGATCATAACTGCGGCAATTGAACCCTCTCCACGCCTGGAACGTCCTTGCGGCTACGGAAAATGTCGAGAAACTGACCAAACTCTTCATATAAGAGTGACACAAGAGGAATATCCGCCTCTCGAGTAGAAAATTCGTCATTCGCCGTCGACGGGTTCATTGTCATCAGGTTCATTGTTGCCTTGGAGATAACGACCATCCAGCAGGCGCTGACTGGGCTTCGCCTGTATATCCATCTAGTCTAGTAGTCGTGCGATAGTTAACGGTGATTCAGTCACGAGTTTGGCACGCTTCACCCAGTCGAGATCATTAACGTCTTCAAGAGTCAAGAGCACGTTTTCCCACTTGGAGGGCATATCAGTCGAGGAAGGGGCTATTAGTGAGACAAGACTTACGCCGAAGTGTTTCGGAAACGGGTACTTCGACAACGATGTGGACGTGATTTCGAAGGGGAGGGTTGGGAAAAAACATCGGATAACTGGTTGAGCGCATGTAATAGCGCTTCAGGACCAAGCGGAGCTTTCAACTTCCTCTCAAGGTCTTCGTCGTCAATGAAAGAAACCTTATAAAGACTGAGGTCATTTGCTTCTATATCGCGCAAGTAAAACGGGTTCTTGGCCTTAATGAATTCTCGGAGGTGCCTCAGAGTCTTTGTGCGCGAAGTATCGATGGGGAATATGTGCTTGATTTCGCGACCGCGAACCCAGCAGTTAAGGGACATGTCCGGGAGAAGAACAGGGAGTTCAATTGTCGGTGCTGAGAAACGGGGTTAATCATCAGCTGGAATAATGCTGTAGTAAAAGCGCACCTTGAGAAGTAGGGAGCTTCACGATGATGAGCCACTTGCTATTATCGGCCACAGGTATAGGGGCAGACAATTTCACCAGTCCGCTAAGCTTCGTCCTCCCTGAGGATTGAATCCGCTGAGTCCATCTTCGGGATGTTCGCCGTCAGGAAGGGAGATGGCGTAGAGGTCGAGATTGCGCGCATTCACATGACGGAACTCGTCGGATATCTCGTCTCTCATGGCGTCTTTGAGGGCTGAGACGGTCTCTGTCCTCGAAATATTTACTCTGAAAATCCATTCAGGATCTTTGTCGTGGATCCAACAAGCAAGTGCGAGTGTTTCCATGCTGTGGCCCAGTATCTGGAAGCCTTTTGTTCCTGTCCGCTGTGCAACCTACAATCGAACTCGTCAAGCTATGTTCTTGCTGATTCGCACAATGAGATCATCCTTATCCATTCCCGGCGACAGAACGAGGTTTGCATCCTCGCAAGGAATATGGAATCCATGAATTTAACCGATCATTGTTGAAACGTTGACAAGTCGTCGCTGTGCACAACATCTCCGAGTACCTGAAGTCCTCTCTCCCTCAAGCCCATTCCCTCCATGTCTCTTTGGTGTTGGCATGCTCCAATACCCATTTTGATCCTCTCAGGAAAGCGAACGCTAACTCCTACCTAGCCCAAAGCACCTTCCAGTGCGCATACATCCTTACCACCAGCCGAACCAACTCTTTGACTGTGCTTGATCCTAAAGATCGTTAGAAAGTCATTAACTGATTATCCAAGATGGCGATAGTATTTATATACCTCAGCAATCCGCTTTGTCTGTTCGCGAAGCTCCCTTACGTCCGCTTCGAGACGCCTTGTCTGTTCACGGAGTTCCCTTACGTCCGCTTCGAGACTCCGTGCATGCTCTTCCGAGTGCACCAGCGCTGCATTCGGAGGACTAATGACACGCCTTACGATAGCACGAGCAGATTCTATCGAGCCATCATAGCGAAGGAGTTGTCCACCCTGGTCGAGGATTGGCTTGAACTTAGACGTTGCAAGCTCCCATTCCCGTTTTTTTCCCTCCTCTAGGTCCACTTGATCCCATTTCGTGGTAACGATGAGCACCTTGCCAAGAGTTTTCTGATCAAAGAGTGCACGCAATGAGTCTACTAGTGCGCTGTGTTCCCATAGCTCAAGGGCTTGGCTGCTTCTGTCGTCGATACTGTGGAGGCAGATGATACCTGTGAGGGTAGCGGTTGTATCTCTATGAGATTCATTTGTCAGAAATGTTGATAGAGTATGTGCGCGGTAAAGAGGCTGAAACTTACGTCTCCCTGAGGTTCCAAGATAACCAGGAGAGAACCGTTGCACTAGAGTTGGAAAGGACTCCAGGCGTGTCAATCAATATTACTGTTCGACTGTCAACATCGAATCCCTTGCTCTTGTACAACACACCGACGTCGTCATAGAAGCTGTCCGACTGGCTCACAAGGTTGATGAACTGCATATAGAAGATTCATCATCAATAGCAGATTGCAACCCACAGTCAGGTGGGTTACGAGTCATCGTGATACACACCGTTGATTTACCACTTCCTCTGGCTCCAATCACACTGCGAAATGCAATCCTTGAGGACGGGATCAACGCTGGTGGTCAGAGAGTAGCGTACGCCACAAGTTGTGTTTTGTTTCTCGTCTGCCTGAGCATACTTGTGCGATGGCTGGATGGAACAAGTTGGACTCTAAACAAGCATCAAGCAGCCTTGCGTAGTAGCTCGCTCACGGGTGTCCCACTATCTTCTCACGACGAATTTTGAGATATTCTGGTGCTTCAATCACTTTCGAACACACTCGTCATCTGACAGATCGCTCGACCTTTGATCGCATTCTCAGCTCCTGGGACCCCCAGCCCGAGCCCCATGCCCCCCAGATCTTTGAATGAAGGCTGAAGTTGTATGCCATTCGCCAGGGGGGAACTACGAAAACTTCTTTCGACCCTTCCATTCTTTGTGTGTACCAGTGAGTTTCAAGAATTTCAACATTTGCTTTGATATGATAATAACTCAGACCTTGAACATTGCCGTGTTCAAAATATCCCATTGAACAATTCCTTGCAGCAGATTTACACCATGTGGATCAAAGAAGCCCGCTATTCGATTCTCCAACGTAAGCCTCAGAAGCTGTACACTGGTTGGAGACAGCGTTCCAAGGATTGTTGGATGGCTCGCACTTGGAGTTGTCTCCGATGACTAGGCCATCACAGACAGACGGACCACTCGTGAGTGCGAATTTCTACAGGGTGTGAGCACACAAACCATTCTCGCATAAAAGGACATGCACCCACATAGTAGCCGTACTGCGTCTGGGTTCCGGTGAATTGGCAAGCGGTGCCAGAGTATTCGACGGAGGGGTAATAGCAGGTGATGACATCACCAGAGCAAGTCTAATAGTTGATACATGCGTTCCCAACCGTCGTGCTGATAGTGTCGTAGTCACAGTTGGGACATGCAAGACAACCGGCGTTTCCAACGCAGGAGAATGACAAGAGGGAAGCGATGACAGTTGCGACGATGAATGCAAAGCGAGGCATCATGCACGCTGTCACGCAAACGATGAGACACCACTGTCACGGTCAAGAAGCAACGGTGAAGACTTACGCTGTTGCTGCTTTCAATGAGGTTGATTTGACTAGAGGTGCTTCTCTAGCCAGCCAAGTAATAGCTGCTGACGGTGGGGCCCGCGTTCGCGTGTCAGTCAAATCTGAGTGGCCGCCATGGCAGGTTCGCATCTCGTGGTATCTTTCACCATGTGTAAGGCTTGCGTGATGAGAACCACCCAACTACATATGTGCGCTTTGCGAGATCTAGTCCACCGATGACTATTCGCTTCCGCAGGATTAGGCTCAAGAGCTGACCATGCTGTCAAATTCATAATCCGAACACGAGTAAAACGCACCACTTGAATTTTGGTCTGACGCAGAACAATATGATGGCAATTTAAAAGCAATGCGACAAGGCGGGTATCCTCTCTTCCATAGTGTGTTCCTCTGGAAGAAGGCCAAGGACGTGTCAATGAATCGGACCAAAGTATGGATCGGATCTATCGTACACAGATCT
>JBBPJZ010000496.1:0-18800 GCA_038089015.1 Chalciporus aff. trinitensis | reverse complement strand
GTCGCTTGAGGGGCGGTGGTCTGGGTTTGCTTTCATTCGCGGACGAAGACGCTTCCTCAGTGAATGGTCTTTTCGGTGCATGCTTGGGCGGGATATTGTCGTTTGATGCCGGAATCTGTTTGGGTGAGGTACTGGCTGCGGCAACGGGAGTGGAAGAGGGGTTTTGAGATGGTGGTTTGGTACGAATGGACTCGGCAAAACTTTGAGGTGTCACGAGGTCCAGAGGTTCTGGTGGCTTTGAAATAGGCTTCAGTCTGCTGCTCTTGGGAGGAGAAGCTTGGATAGTGCGTGCGTTGGTTGGCTCCGTGAAAAATGATACATCGACCTGTGTGCCAAGGGAATAAGGAACAATATCTTCGCATGCGCCACGAGTTGCAACTTACATCAGTCAAGAGTGATCTCGATCTGGCATTTTCGACAATCTTCTTCCAATCATCATTGCTCCTCTCAAGCGTCGGGGCATTTCCGAGGATGAACAGCGACGATTTCGCACGCGTAAGGGCGACGTTCATTCGACGGACGTCTTGAAATGATTTCAGCAACCATATTCATTTTAGCCGTATATGTGACATACCTGCCAAGAAGCCAACCGAGTGGACACCTGGGCCAGCACGGACGCATGAAAGGATGATGATATCCTTTTCTTGACCTTGGAAACCGTCGACAGTATGGAAGTGAATCTTTCCACGGATGTCTTCCCCAAACCTCCTTTCAAAAGCACGCTGGAGCTCGATCACTTGACCCCGATACATTGAGACGATACCAACGCGGAAGTCAAAATCAGTGGCTACGAACTCGTTGCGCAGCCTTGCGTAGAGAGCGACAGCGACCTTCGCTTCCAATGCGTTCTTCATCGAATGACCAATAGCCCCTTCCTCTTGGCTACGCAGAACATTGAAAAAACGATAGGACCCGAACTTCGAATGTGATTGCCAAGGCTGCTTGGTTTTGGTCGCCATATCGGGTCCATCGAGCAGACGCCCTCGATAAAACAGCTGACTAGGAAGCTGACTGATTTCTGGGTGCATACGATACTGAATGCTGCGGGGATCTTTCAGCAATTTGTACGGAGGACCTTGAGTCCTACTTGCCTAAGGAGATGCACCGCATCCGGGCGGTGTTTTTGCAAGCGAACAAAAAGGGACTGGTTGTACTGGAACTTGCATGCCTGGACAATTACTCAGTATAAATGAGATCGGAAGCGGGACCTATCCGTTACCTCCTGCGAAAGCACGGTTGGAGGAAGCTGCTGAGGATCTACAGAACCAGTCAACCTTCATATCGTACACCTTAGCCACTACTCACCTCCAACCATGATACATCTGGGTGCGCGGAATTTGAGTGGAATCAGGGAGGACAATTCGATCGACTGAGCGGCTTCATCAATGATGATCATCTCAAACTCCAGCTGCTCGATCGACTCGTGTCCAGACCCAGCAAGCGTGGCGCAGATGACGTCCGCTTCCAGAAGAATCTCTACCCGGCATCGCCTTCGCACGGCGTCCAGAGTTCGGTGATCAGACTTTTGCTTGTCCTTCAAACGATCGAACTGTTGCGTCAGCGTCATTCGACGAGAGTTCAACTTCTTGATCTCTTCTTCGAGCGCCAGCGTCCGTGCAGTGTTGTTCTGCACTGTAGTCAGCTCTTCCACTTTCTGCTGTTTGGCGCGTTTGACAGACTCGATCTCCTGTCGAAGAAGAGCAATTTGGTTTCCGGCGTCACCAGTCGAAGCTTGCAGATTTTCGCCGTTTAGCCTCTGTTCCACGAGGTAGTCCAGGGAAATATCTCGGACGCTGATGTCAAGCGCTTTGTCACTGCCAATGCGAACAACTTTGATGGGTTCTCCGCGCTTCTGTGTACCTCGGTAGCCTTCCTTCAGACGGCTAGCAACTTCATCGATAGCCGCATTACTTGGAGCGCATAGAAGGACTTTCTGTACTGGAGCTTTGTCAGCTGGTACAGGATTCCGCCCAGCATGTATTGCGGTGGTAACTCGCGGGCGTCGTGTCAGAAATGCTTCCACCAATCCGCATATAGTCGAGGTTTTCCCTGTTCCCGGAGGCCTTGAGAGTGTGTGAGTAATCGAATGATCGGGGTTCAGAGATTCACTTACCCTTGAATCAATCCGAACCCATCAGCTTGCAACGAACTGAGGATAGCCTTTGCTTGGGGCTCGTTAACACGGTAGGTCGCCATCGCTTGTTCTATATCACGGCGTTCCAGGTGCGGCATCGTAGAGATACGGGGTTGCATGACTGATTGGAACGCATCATAGTAAGGGAGTGCCATGAGAGCGCCGTATTCGCGATGCAACGTGGCCAAACTGGGATACGATCAGTGCTCTGGACACAATACGCCTAGAGTAACGTACCCAAAAACCTTCTTCAAGCTCCAGACGCTATTGATTTGCAATCCAGGGTCTGCTCCGTTTGGCACGTAACATCGAAGGGTCATCTGGGCACCTATCATGGGGGTAGTTCTGTACGATTGGGTTTTGGCAAGAACCGATCTCTTTCCATCAGGGTGTCTGAGAAGAACGACATCCGTTTCCGATAATCGCCAATCTTTCTGGAATGCCTCGGTTATGCTACAATCGAGGTCGATGAAATCGTCTGTGTACTGCTTCGAACAGATCTTGCAGTCGTATGACGGTTGAGTCTCTTCCTTCGACTGCACGATCTGAGCCCAGCATTCCAGCAGTAACAACGGCTCGAAGACACTGAGGTATTGTCGGTAATCCACGAATTTGTCTGGAACATGAAGTATTATGGGTTTCGTCCCCTGCATGGGCGGATCAGGACCGTCGTGGTTATAATTCCATGATAGCAGGGCACGATGAAGACCAGAAATGTCTGGTTTCAGGCGCATGGCCCTCCGACGGGCATCGTCCCTTCTAGTGAGTCGGTCTATCGTTACATTCTTAGCCTGATTGGTAACGTCTAGCATTTTGACCTGGCGCCGTTCCGCAGGCTTCGCGATCTTGGGGGACTTCTGGAACTTCGCAAGGGCCGCCAATCCTTTCGGACGACCAGGCTCATCGTCCGACTCGGATTCACTGGATGATGAATCCTCACGTGGGGGTGGTGCCACAGGGCGTGCAGGAGGACGACTCGGTCCAGCGACAGGAGTTGGCGCAGCTCTCTTGAACGTGGGGAAGGCAGGTACCTCCAACTTTGACCGGTCGATAGAGGCAACACTGGCAGGTTGTTGGGAAGGTAATGGTTTGAGCTTCGTCTGCACCTCTTTACGCGCAGGTTTTTCATCCTTGGGTGCAGGAGCTGGGGCACGACTGCTGACAGTCGTCATGGAAACGATCTCCACATCATCATCATCGCTCTCGAATGCTGCAAGGGCATCCTCAAGTTGTGATACACGTGTAGAGTCGAGCCGGGTCCTAGGAGCTCCCTGCGTCTTCTTGCGTGCATCGTCCACATGCTTGTTGAGCTTGGTCAACCCTGCCTCTGAGGGAGGAACGCCTATCGTTCGAAAGCACTCCAAAACAGTCTGGATAAGAGCGAAGGATTGATGGAGTAATTCTTCGTCGGAAAGACGAAGCCACCGTGCAAGCTCGGGTAAGACAGGCTGAAGATCGTTCAGCATCTGCTTTCCCACCCGAGAAAGCCTCTTCTTTTTGGTGGGTGCCGTAGACTCCGCCTCGGTGGCTTTGACAGCAGCAGACTCCATGACCCTCCATTGTGCTAGCATGTCCCGACCGAAGATCAGTGCGTCTCGCATCCACACTGTCATATCAGGAATCTCGAAGAAGTCGGCCCAGAGGGGAGTTCGTTTAAATATCACAGTGATTGACTGCGTCATAAGAGCCCACAGCTGGGGGAGCTGAGAAGCAGGACCTTGGGGATCTGATGGTCGTAAGAAGTCGTTTGAATGTAATAGTCCATCGGGGGTAGAGCAGAGAACTTCGATGATGTCCGTAAAACATTGCACGAGGGACTTTGAGAGACTACACGCCTCAGTGACCAGAGGAGCGTGTTGGGTGAACCTCTCGAGAAATCCGAAAATGGCGGAGAGTGAAGGGTCCGGGAGATTGGCCAGCAATGCACGGAAGCAATCCAGACGGACGTCAACATCAAAGGCCTGACCAACTAAGGTCTTGGCAGCAGTTTGAATGTCATCAATCGGAGACAGCATGAGCGTCATGACGTCCTTAGCGACCCCTGGACGACCAAGCACATTGCGTAAGAAGGAGGGTTGGTTGTAGTTGGCGACTTTGGAGATGGTCTCGACGAAGCCTTGTCTGGTAACCTGCAGGGAGCGGTTGACAGCATCAAAGGCGACTCGCGCCTCAGGTTTGGATAGGATAGACTTGTATGCGCGGGGATTCAAAGAATCCAGGTGCGCATATTGGGCGACCAAATCAAGGATAGAAGCAGAACCATCAGCGTCGCTTGTCTGCAAGGACTCGTACGTCTTCGTCCACATTTGCTCTCGGACGCTGCACACTGGAAAAGTGTCCAGCTGACCAGCTAGGTACGCGCAAGATTGGCTAATCGAGGTGGCAATCTCCTTCACATCTCTCCCCAGACATGCTGTCACGAGTTCACGAGCAGCACTGCGTGTAGCCTTCCACTTTTCATCCGCATACTGGCGGCAGAAAGCAACGGATATGAAGGAGTCGACGTGGATGTCTAAGACGCTAGAAATTGCGGAACGATGGCGGGAAAGTTCTTCGGTTTGACTTTTACGGATCAAGGATGAGAGTAACTGTGATTGGACGTTAGTTGAACATTCCGTCAAGAAATTTCAAGCATGAATGCTGACTCGTATAGCGGCAGACATGACCACAGGGCGAACATCTTTGAACCTCTCGTGTTGGAGTTCTTCGCAAAGCAGGTCCACAATTTTTGCGAGCACGTCGCCAAAGGTACCAGAATCTTTCAACGACAATAAATACTCTCCGAACCACGAGAGAAACCAAGGTTTCTCCTCTGAGGGAATCACCTCCTCGACCATTTTAATATACGACGGGTTATCTTTGATGGCATCGAATACTACTTGTGGGAACTCGGGGACCTCTCCTTTCCATAGACCAGTATTGAGCCGCTTTAGGAGAAAGAGTAATGATTTTAGTATATGCGAGAACTCTAATGAAGAATTGTCAGCGAATCCCGAGTGCGACACCGAATTTGAGGACACATACGGGGACCCACATCATGCAAGTGACCCGTGACAACCCTCCGACAATCAGTTCCTCCGTACGACCGCAGCATTGTCCCGGTGGGTATCTGACGGAGAACTTGACAGAACCCAACCCAAAGCTCTTGAGGATCTGATGTGAATTGAAATAACCCCGGGGGGAACATCTCGGCCTCTATGGAAGGAGCCTGCAGCATGGCGACATCATTTTGTCTTGCTGTCTTCGCGAGTAGGTTAAATACGGTTCGAAGGGCTGTCTCGTGTCCGGAGGTGAAGTGGTCCTCAGCCATAGGAACCTCGGAGCACGACGAAACAAATGATCTCGACCAATGTCGCACATCGGGGGATTCGTCAAACATAAGAACGAATAGCCCAGGAGGTGGCACGTCTGTTGGCCAGCCCGAGTGAGAGGGTCGAGAACGTATTGATTCAAGAATGTCGGAGTCCCGAAGAATGCGCCAATTCGAGACCGCGTGATATAATATCGCGGGGGGGAGGCGACGCAGAGCTGAGGGATCGTTTCGGGCTCCACTCCTGAATCCCGCTGAGACCATGGCGTCCTTCACGAATTTCAACTCCCAGTCATCGTAACCATTATAAAATCCTTTGAGGATGTCATCTGAAAAGGCGCCAAAATACCTGATTCACTTCGTTAGCTATATGAATCTCGTGGAGTAACAGCAGGATAGAAGGTTAGAGAGCAAGTTACAGGACATTTCCAGGCTGCTAGGAACAATGGAGAAGCGATGCAGGAACTCACGTTGACCGCGACGTGACCTTGACTTCACTGAAGGCTTTAACGCAAGCGCAGCACCCTGCCAGACAGCCTATCATCCTGTTCTTCCATTCCTCTACTTTGGGGCTGTTATATGCAAATAGCCTCAGGAGAAAGGTGGCCGCGCCGACTGTGACGGAGTCCGCGCGAGAGCAAAACCAGTGGTAGCATTTGTCAGAGCTATTGGAGGGTACTTTCATGAGATAGGTGAAAATCGGGGCGAGAATGTCGTCGGAACCGTCAGCGGTGTTAACGGGCGTGTCGTGTAACCTGGCGAGCAATGACTTGACTTTGTCCACATCACTGGTGGTCATGAAAGAATGTAGGATACAATGAGTTGCAGATGCTGAGATACGAGCAAGAAAGTGAGAATGGGAGGAATGAAGATGAAGGAAAAGTCAGGTCGACCTAAGACAAAGGACAAAGTCGCGATGAGCAACTTAGCAAGTGGACTGAGCAAGTCATTCCTGAAATGGATATCGATCGCGTTTGACAAAGGGGGATTGACTCGAACCCACGCGCTTGCTCTCAAAGGCTGTTCTCAGTGTTAACTGGCGCCGACTTGAACGAGGGATGGATGCGCAGGATATGGATTATCTCAACGAACTCTTAGAAAAAGATGTCGAACTCAGAGAGGTATGTCTCCCTCGAATGGACGTGCCAGTCCTCATGAACAGATCACATCGAAAGAAAATCAAAGATCAAGTGGCCGATCTTGACAAGAAGTCCCGCGTCATAGTTGGGATTCTGAACAAAATTCACTCTACCTCATCAGAAGCCTGTTTGTCTTTCCTCAGCCCCCTGCATTGACTCATCTAACGCGCCAGATGCAAGTACCACCGTTGCTTGATTCGGTGCGCCCAATACTACACAGCTGTCGCGATACAAGCGCTGCCATAGCCGCCCTTGTCCCTCCCAGCCAATTTTGGCGTTGGAAGGAAATGTGGTCAACATCGCTGCGCACAGTGGTATTTGCTGCTGCGCTGGTCGAGTACCTGAGTACTGGTTCCCTCATTACACTTCCGCAGACCAACGAAATCCTCGGAAGTGAGTGCAAGTTTAAATGCTCTTATGAGGTTAAATCGTTAATGAGCAATACAGTAAAAGAGGAATGGGCAGATAAATTCTCGGTAGCTGTTGAGGATTACCTGCATGGCCTGATCAGCCTTGTTAACGAGTTAGTAAGTACTGTTTGCCTTGTTTGCACAGGACGCTTTCAGGATATCCCTGACCAGCTTTGCTGACTTGTTTAAATTACTTCTTTAGTCCCGACTTGCTGTTAATGCGGTCACGCTTGGAGATTACGAAGCGCCCTTGCGTATTTCGGTCTTTGTCAAAGATCTCTTCGCGGGATTTTCGATGGTAATGCCTCTCAGTACACTTCTTCAGGAAATGCTAACAGTATCCTTTCTCTGAAACCAAGCTCAACCTCAAAAACGATACACTGCGACGACGCTTTGATAGCCTTAAGTATGATCTCAAGAAGATTGAAGAAGGTCAGACTCCCCTCACTGGCCTCCTGTCTGGGCCTTGACTGTTTCTTTTCTTCAGTCGTCTATGATGTCTCTCTGCGAAAATTAACGGATCCCTCGAAAGCAAGAAGTTCTGTTGGACAGCAAGTAAGTAGGTGCAAAAATATAACAGTGCCCAATGACACCACAAATTAGGGATGATGTAGTATATATTTCTGTAAATTAGCCTTTGAATATGAATGTAAGACAAGTCGGGTACCAGGAACTGCTCCTTTCAGCAGGTTCACGGTCACATTCTTCGTTTAACTCCGCGACTGTCCTTGTCAAGAACAGGCACCCACTTCCTCCAGGCTTCGTCGCAGCGTCATCGAAGTTGCGTTCAGGAAACTAACTACGCAATCGCGTCCCAGAAACTCGTTTGCCTTCTCTTAAAGTCATATTTCTGCCTTATTCTATCTTCACACCTTTAGTTCCTTTATACTTTGAGGTTTCGGCCATGGATAGAAGGCCCGGGCGTGGTTCAACAAGACCTGCCTCGTCTGAAGGTGGGTTCCCACGCTTCCTGTGTTGCTTGTGCCGATCATATGCCTGGTCCAACGACAGAGATAGAATACTGGGCTCATGCGAGCAAATCACTGGGAACACTTTCTGGCATCTATGGCAGCCAGAGTAGCATTGAGACAATCGGACGCGTAAACCGGCTAATAGCCGCGTGGCCAACGGATGATTCGCTCCCTACTGAGAGCTACGAAACACTCAAGACTAACTATAAGCGGCTCTCTTCCGCACTCAAAGAGGTGCGCCGCATTTCTGAAGAAGAAATAGAGTGAGAACTTCACTTGTCATCTTCGTGCGAATATGAACGTGTTGTTTGGTACAGGGCTCTGAATGATGCTATCGAACGCGTCAGTGTTCTGATCGCACTTCGAAAGGCATCCGAAACACAACCCCAAGGTCCATTTACGCGCACGCGATTGTTTCACCTCTTCTGACCACCTTCGGCTGTAGAGAAACGCAATAAACGTCCAAGACCTCCTTCACCTTCGCCTACTGCTACTTCCATGACGCCTCCTGTTGCCGGTGCGCAACGTGCCACAACACAGGCAGCTTCTGTGCGAGGATCTACTGGACCATCTCCTGCGATTCCCTTCTCTCGAGAGCCGAAGGCACGGAGAGAGGCTCTGGCAAAGCAGTTACCCCTACAAGAAGGTCGCAAGGTTGCCTTCCATCCTCCTGCTGGAAAGACTGCAGATGGAAGTATTGTGGATGCGGACGAGAACACGTGGATTTTGGCTGTTGTCACCAGGTGCATCAATCAAGATAAGAATCGGTATGCCATTTTCCTTTCCTGCAAGCTGAAAGATGTTGACTGAACTCATGGGAAGGTACGAGGTACAGGATGTAGAGCCACAAGAAGATGGGCAGCCTGGGCAATGTTATAACACGACTCTTCGGGCTATTATTCCCCTGCCAGATCCCAATGCTCCACCAAATAGTGCTGCACATCCAAATGCCTATCAAGAATTCCCCGCAGGGTCGACGGTAATGGCTCTATACCCCGATACGAGCTGTTTCTACCGTGCCGAGGTCATAGCTTCTCCAAAAGATTTACAGCCTCTTCAGGGATCTGGTCGCGTAAGTCTAGAAGAACTGGTGGCTCGAGATTCTCAATTGAAAGCTCATTCTTGCAAACACACAGGGAACTTCCTCCAAGCACATCTCCATGTACAAGCTCAAATTCGAGGACGATGATGACCAAGAGCATTCCGTGTTAGCGCAATGGGTTGTCGAATGGCCAGGCGCATGATATGTTTGTGGACTATTCTCTGGACTTCTTTTCGCTTGTTTCTCTGTAACAGCTGTAGACTACTCATTCCATCGTATTCGGAAGGTTTTTT
Organism: Chalciporus aff. trinitensis; assembly: GCA_038089015.1. Taxonomy (NCBI): domain Eukaryota; kingdom Fungi; phylum Basidiomycota; class Agaricomycetes; order Boletales; family Boletaceae; genus Chalciporus; species Chalciporus aff. trinitensis. The sequence continues at coordinate 9,501 of JBBPJZ010000496.1, read as the reverse complement.
TTTTTTTTTACCCTCGACTCGGACCCCGGTCACTGCTGGATTCCAGAACAGTCCAGCACCCTATGCCACCTCCTAGATGCCGAGCGAATACGTCATTGCGTTCTCGGTGTTTCGAGCGCACTATGAACGTCATATAAAAGGGCGCATTGTCAACGTTTCCCCGCAAACTCATTGACCATGTCGATCGGCAGACTCTTGCACGAATTCCGACCTCTCTTTCGTTTGCTCGAAGATCCATTCGCGAGGGCACCCACTGCCTATGGCTTTCCTCAAAGGTCACTCCTAGCTGACCCTTTCTTCACCTCTCCTAGCGCCACCCGTCCTGCTGTTGACCTGACAGAGGAAGGGGACAGCTATATCGTCGAGGCCGAATTGCCTGGCGTCAAGAAAGAGAACGTGGACATCACCATTGGCGATGGCGGACGGAGCGTCATTATTCAGGGGAAGACATTCAGTCGTAGGACAGACGACGTTCCAGAGTCTGCAGGTGAAGCTGGCACTCAGCAGGCCGAAGGTATGTACATTTGGTGCTACTCAGCTCCCCTTAGTTTACCGTTTCGTCACAGGTTCAGGGGCTGTTGTCAGCTCTGAGACGCCATCCAATCAATTGACTACCGAACGTCTCTTCTCCGGAACGTCGTCGTTCACGCGTACTGTTTGGTTGCCTCAGCCTATTGATTCTTCAAAGATTTCTGCGAAGTTGGTGGATGGAATCTTGACATTGAAGGCACCCAAGATGGAAGACAAGGAGAGTGTAAAGATCAACGTGGACTAATGGCATGGACTGGGCTTCTCACTGAACAAATATTTTCTTGGTAGCATTTTGTTGTACCCATAGTTCTCCTCACCTCATTCTCGTTGTATGTAACCCCACTCAGCCCTTTACTTGGTTCCGTATACTATATCAAAATTCATTGAGGAGCGTGAATACAAGACCAACAAAGGTAGCAGTTCAAGCATATCCACTTTTACCAGGTACAACATCATAAGCAGGTCCCCCTTTCCCAAACATCTTGCGAAGATCGCCCACGAGCTCACTTGGCTTCTCATAGGCAGCAAAGTGACCACCACTAGTGTGCGAAGACTCGAATACCGCGTTGAATGCTCGACGGATCCACCTATTTGGCAGTTCAAGTAAGCGTAAGGTTGTAAAAGAAGGGTGACATACGCTGGAGGCAACGCCACGAGTTCCTTTGGGAAATATGAAAAGCCCGAAGGAACTTTTGGGACAGTTGCTGGGTTGGAAAAGGCGGCCAGGGGGATCTCGAAATAGATCCTTACCGACGCCGCTGGTCCAGCACGAGAGAACCAATAAATCGATACCCATGTCAGGACTAATGAGGGAACGTTGAATGTTTGAATAGCCAAGCCACAGTACGAGAAACTCTCGACTCGCCTTCGTCATCTTCCCATGGATATGCATCAGCCCAGCGATAGAGCTTTTCGTAGATCCACGCAAGCAACCCAACCGGACTGTCCGCTAAGCTATACCCCAGTGTCTGGGGCTGCGTGCTTTGCTCTGAATAATACCCCATACCCTCTTGATTTGTCTTATAAGTACGTGCTAATCCAGCTCTTTCTTCCGGACGGAACATGAGGAAGATGTACGAGAGGCACCCGATAGGGTCTTTGAACGGATGCGGCAGAGGTGCCCTGCGTCCAGATTCAGCACATGCCATGTTGACCAACACGCAACGCACATAGGAAAATTGGTATGCCATGCTTTCGCGTGTGCTCCACCATATTTTGTAGCGATTTCACGAGAGATCTGTTGTTCGCGTCATTCCTTATACCGCAAAGGGTGGGGATGGCGCATGAACACATACCAACATGCCCCAGTCACCCCCATGCGTAACTATTCTCAGCAAGTCAGCAGTAGCAGGAGTGTATGGAGGGCGAACGTATTCACCATATTCATTATAGCCCAAGGCAAGCATCAGTTTGTGCCCCACCTATGCACATGTGAGGACGTCACAATCATGTCGTGATCAAGGCTCACCTCTGCATATTGAGCGAGTGCAAAGCCTTGGTTACGAGGTGCTTCCGAGAACGCATATCCAGGCAAACTGAGAGCAACCACGTGAAAGCTCGGGTGCTCGGAAGACACTGCTGTGAGTAAAGGAGCGACTTTTCGAACTTCAATAAAGCTCCCTGGCCCTATACATTGATGCTATATCAGAACCATGTCAGAATATATGCTAGTCTAGCGCGTACTCACACCCGTGAACGAATAACAAGGGCACAGCGCCGTCTACTTCACTTCTTTTGTGTACGTAGTGGATATTTAGTGCCCCAAAGCCGTCCACCTGTATGTCGCGAGTGAACATAGGGAGTTCCTGATTGAGCTCTGCTTCGTGTTTGCGCCAGCTGTAGCCATCCTTCCATCTTGCTACAAGCCTCTTGATATCGGCAAGAGGTACTCCGTATTTCCAACCTGCATCGTCAAGCTCGTCAGGAAGCACAGCAAGGTCGAGTCTGCGACGGAGGTCGTCGAGCTTTTCGTCTGGGATGGCGATAGAAAATGATGCGTCACTCATAAGAAGTACTAGCCAGGGCGATACACAGACCATGAGGTCACATCCGGTGATCATTTTCGTAGCCGGGAAGTTAAAACTCCGCGAACTCGATGTTTTGATCGGACTTTGTTGATGGTTGATTTAGATCAGACAAACTCTTCGAACGGCGGAGTCTTCGCTCACCAGTTCTGCGATCAGGTAATAGGGATAATAATCAATAAGTACTAGCGACGCAAAAAATAAGAGTCCCTCTGTATGCCAAAATCCGTCAAGGGCCATACAAGGCAGGTGCGTAATCCCAACCTGACCTAAACCAAAACGGCCTATAAGTTTGGCTTCAAGTACTTTAAATCTGCAGATGGGCCTCTCGCTTCTCCCTCTCGTCACAAGTCAACATAGCTCTTCGCCGTGTCCCTGGACCTACCCATTCTAGTTGTGCATCTCCCAAAAAGCTCGGTACCACACGGAGTCCGAGGTCCAGGTTACGGAAATCTAAAATGCATGAATACCGATAACTGTTTTCGCACCTAACTATCCCTGGACGAGGCTGCCCCCTTATCTGCGTTTGTTCACTGCGGGTTATAAAAACTAGCCTCCGAGAGACTTTTTGGGAGGTATCCCGTTCTGCGTACCATCCAGACAAGATGGATTCCTTTCAAGAAGTCAAGACTGATTTCGAGTCTGTCGACAATACCCATGAAACGCTCGCTGCTATCCATTTGGCTGATAACGCCCTGCTTCGAAAGCTTGGCTACAAGAGCGAGTTTAAACGAGAATTCTCGGTGCGTTCAAAGCCTTCTCTGAGATTCGTGGTGGCCGCAGACTAACATAGCCCATAGCTTCTGGAGACCATTTCCTTCTCTCTTGCCATATTGTCCGTCCCCGGTGGTATCGCCACTGGGTATTCATTTCCCCTTCAAACAGGTAAGCCTGCCAACTTGCACGTGCGTCACCCTGTTCTGACTTGAATCAAAGGTGGACACTTTGCCATGGTCTGGGGTTGGATTATTCCCTGCATATTCATAACATGTGTTGCCGCTTCCATGGCGGAGCTGGCGTCTGCTATGCCGTGCGTCTTCTCGTTTTCAAATCCTGATCTTTCTGCGATTCAAACCTTCCCCGAATAGGACCAGTGCTGGGTTGTACTATTTTTCTGCAAAGATGGCTTCCGAAAAACGATCTGCGCTCGCTTCTTGGGTTACTGGATGGTCTAACGTCACTGGCCAAGTGACATTAATTTGCTCCATCAACTATGGATGGTAGGCACTGTTGCTTGTTTGCCCCATTTTATCATTCAACCACGCTATCAGCGCCGAACTTATCACTACTGGCATCGCAATGGCTACTGATGGCGCGTTAGTGTTAAGTTCCGGAGCCACATTTGGAATACTCTTAGGCATTCATATCACTCAAGCCATCTTTTGCTCAGCTGGCACCAAGGTTCTTGCCCGCATGACTGTGTTGGTTCTTATCATCATACGTACGTGGCGAAGTCCCATTTGAGCTGGTCTGACCTCTTTTGGCAGTGGGTATTACGATTGGTTCCATTGTGTCTCTCTTTGTCTGCTCAAGAGGCTTGGTCTCTTCCAAGGACGCGTTCGGTAAATTTGAGAACAATACTGGATGGTCTAACAGTATGTTTCTTCTGCTACCTAGCCTTGCGTGTTCGCTCATTGCCAGTAGATGCCTGGGCATTTATCTTGTCGTTCACTCAACCAATGTGGTCTCTCACAGGATGTGAGCCAGTATACCCTCCAGTTGAGCACCAGAAACTGATTCTACATCGTCGGAGACGATTCTGCTGCACACATTGCTGAGGAGACTTCAAATGCGGCTCTCGCGGCTCCAATCGCGATCTTGGTTGGGGTTCTGGGTACCGAAATACTTGGCTGGTTGATGTACATCGCAGTCTCCTTCGCCACGTACTCGGTCTCAGATGCCTTGCAGTCCAAACTTGTCTTGCCAATTGGAGATGTCTTCTTGAACGTTCTTGGCAGGAAAGGCACTTTCGTTCTTTGGGGGTCTCTAGTTGTACTCCAGGTGGGTCAATCATTTGTTCTTCGGATGTCCTCTGTCTGACGCACGTTTAGTACTTGTGTGGATGTTCCCAGACCGTCGATGCTTCCAGAGTCGTGTTTGCCTTTTCCAGAGACAATGCACTGCCAGGCTCAAGGTGGTGGAAACGAATCAATCGCTATACACAGACTCCCGTTAATGCTGTTTGGTTTGTTATGCTCCTCTCCGCAATCTGTGGAGTTCTTTCCTTCTCAGTAGAGGGCTTCAACTCACTTGCGTCGTACGTATGCCTCGAATGCGCCCGTGTCCGAGACCTTGGTTAACGCGTCCTCCACTCCACAGTGCATCCGTGATCGGCTTGTACATTTCATACGTCACCCCAATCTACTTCCGCATAACAGATAGTAAGGATAAATTCAAACCTGGACCTTTCAGTCTTGGAAAGTGGTCGAGGCTTGTTGGAGGAATCTCGGTCGCATGGGTTTCCTTTATGGTGGTCATGCTGCTCTTTCCCTGGACCCGAACTGTCGGTCCACAGACGATGAGTAAGTCTGATCCTTCTTCTGAGCTCCACCGCGGGGTTAAAGTGAGGATAGATTATGCTATCGTGATCATCATGTCCATTCTCCTCTTTGCATCTGGATCCTGGATTTTTTCGGCTCGTCATTGGTTTACCGGCCCCATACCCAACATCGACGCCGTTGCTTCGCAACGCCTTCCCACCAGAGCGGGGTTTTATCTTGCTTGATGGAGGACAGTCAGAGTGTTTGGCTTCTTACTTCTTGGTTATTACCTATGCTATATACATCGACATGTCTGAGTTTACGACAGAGATGCTCCAACGAAGGTAGGGGCCAAACACACGCCATCTTTGGTACGAATTCGGTGGATACTCCCCGTGGCAGGGTTGATCCAAGCTGCCTCTCTCGTCTCCAGTGTCGTAAAGCCTAACAAGATCGTAAGGAATGCGGACAGGACAAAGAAATCACCCTGATTCGCACCAGGCTGTATCGTCTCGAAGATTTTCTTCTTGGGGTTCATTTGGGACACCGGTTGGGCGTCTAATAGGGGTGTATGTGAGTGAGGGCAGACCGGAAAAGTGGGGATGAACTTACTTTCGTACTCGGGCCCTTCGAAGTACACGCGTTCACCAGGTTTTGAGCCTGGCGGAGGTTGGATCAGTTCAACACCTCCTGTCTTTCCATCTTTTGACGTAGCCTGCGGGCAAGATCAGATTCAGAACGATGCAATTCAGACATACACCTACAGCAAGGACCATGGCAAAACTCTTCACACCACGCATACTTGCAGGTTTGAGATTGCACTGAGCCAACGGTCAGGGTTCAGTGACATTATTCGCGGGGAAAGGGTGAGCGTACGATTGCGACGAGGTACTTGTCGCGCATCTCTTCGATGGGTATATAGTTCACAAGCCCTGATACCACTGTCCGAGGACCAGTCTCCTCGCCAAGATCTATTTGCTGCACGGGACCGAATCAGGTTAGTGCACAAAAACCCAGGTGCATATGGCCCATCCTGACCTCAATGTAAAGACCGTCTGCATCGGGGTGCTTTATGACTTAATCGGATGGTGTCAGAGAGAGAGTGCAATGGTATATGCAGGCACCATACCGTCAACGATGTGTCCAACTCTCAAGTCTATCATGGATGGCACTGGTTCACCAGCATCTTCTGCAGGGGCCTTGCCATTACCACCCGCTCCTCCCTTCTTCTTGCCTCCTTCCTCAGGTGTGGTAGCGGCATCCTTCTTCTTTTCCTTCTTTTCCTTCTTCTCTTTTGGTGGTTCCGCGGCATTTCCGTCTGCGTTTGCTTTAGCAGGGACTTTCTCCTCCGCTGCAGCGGCTGGCACTTCAGCTGGTTTCGGGGTCTTTTCTTTCTTCTTCGGGGCTTCTTGTTTTCTCTCAATCCTAGGCGCTGATTCGAAGTCAAAGGAGACGGCGGAGAACGCAGGCGAAAGCGCTTGTGCTGCTGCTTGTACAGATGGACGCGTCTGGATATGATCAAAATAACGAGTTATGGCAGGTGTCGCGTGATACTGTGCGGGTTGCAACTGAGACTGAGGGAGAGGTCATATTGGAAAAGTCAGCGGTTCGAGAGACTCAGAGCACACCATCGTTGGGTGGAGGGCACCGTATAGCGCAACATCAGCGGCTGTGAGGTAGTTGCTGACGACGTACGTCCGAGGAACGAGAAGTGACTCCAATTCCTGAGCGTTTGGCGGAGGGTTCGTAAGTTGAGTTTGGGGGTGTAAACGTCGACGAACTCACCGGGAGAACCTCAGATTTGACGATCTCGCCAGTTGCGACTTTATCTATCCAGCTCACCACCTCCCCCTTGTCTGAGTCATTCTTGCCCGTGTCCGCCTGGGCATTCGCGACGAGGTCTTTGAGAGGGGAAGATAGCTTTGACAGCGAAGATTCGTACGACATTTTCCTAGTGATCAGAGATCTCCAAAGTGGATAAAGAGAGAGACGTCGATGTCGATGAACTGATCGGAAACTCAGCACATTCATCCGCGCAAATTGTAGTGGTAGATCAGTGCAGCCCAGCACGTGACGTAACTATCCTCGCGTTGAAAGTCGCTTCAAACTACTGTATTGCTTATCCACTAGGACTGTCCATCGACCTAATCCACATTATCGTACTTTCCTCGACCCTCTATTGCAAAGTTCCCCCAAACTTTGCCCTTCAGGAAATCGCCATACACGATAGGTTTGTAAACCTTTGTCGGCGTGTCGTTGCTTTGCTCTCTCATCCGCATCGCGGCTTGTAATGGCTTAATGTGCGCTGTGAAGTTTGGCTCGAAGAAAAATGGAACCCTTGCAGATAGTCAGCACAACCCAACACGGAACAGCGGAAACCGCACGAGATTCTGAGAGGGAGTCAACACAAGAACACGACTCCGGGCAGAGCAGAACATACCGATAATTTGTTCCCCGATGAACCACTCTATGGAGGGTACTCTTGTACAACCCGTTCGTCCATATCTCCCACACTGCGTGAATGTAGGTCAGGTGTCACACACCGGCATGATTTAACTCACTTTCACCGATGTTGCAGACAATGCATCCCGGAATCGGATCCGCGTTTATCCAAAAGCCTTCCTCACCTCCGTTCTCGTCAGGAAGTCCGTCGATGATTTCCGCAACATGTCCACGCTTGCGCAAGAAGACTTGAAGCGCTGATCGTGTAGGATCTGCATAAAGAAGACTGACACAGACATGTTAGAAGTCGCTTATTGCCATCGTGAAAGTCGTAGTTACGTCAAGCATCCATAGTCCCTGCGAAGAGTTTAGATTGTCTCCAGAAACACGCGTTCACACACATACTTATGTGCACCGCAAGAGAACCCATCGTGGTCGCCGGGTAGGGGAGGATATCCTGGGTAAGATCCAGAAGGACTATCAGCACCCTGGATGTATTCGTGACAATACACCATGTGGACGAACCGATGATCCGCATAACCCAGAAACTGTCATCCACCTGCGCTCGAAGCTCTTGCCATTCTTCGCTGCTCATCCCAAGGCCATCTGCCATACTAGCGGTCCTGTGAGTTGTACCCCCAGCCATACAATAGCTGGATACTTACGCCTCCATGAGGACCATTCCAAACATCTTCATCTTCTCGATCCACACATCATATCTCTCCCGAAAGTTTGCAACCGTCGGCCACTGGTTTTCCCCCCACAATAGCTTGGACTTGTCAGGATCATCTACGGGCTTGTAAAAGTCGATACCCTCGTGATTATCTGCCTTTCCATTCGTCACGTTCTCCCTTAGTCTCTGATATCCTATCGAAAAACAGCCGAGGTAAGCGGGTAGACAGGGGTTCTTGACACGATAGGGACATCCACACCTCTAGCATAATCCTGGTACTTTAAAGAGATCTTGTCCTTCTCTTCTTGTGGTAATGCAAAGAATTCGCGAGCGACCTTTGTGAGCTCCTCTGTTTCGGCAGGGTCAACGCTTTGGGAGATATCGAGATAGAAGAATCCATATTCCACGCAGGCGGTATGTAGGGCTTTGGAGACGGCCTCGCGTTCAGCGTTAGTAGCTGACTCGCTATTCAAGTACGGTGCGATATTGATGATGGGTAATTGAAATGCTTTTGCAGGTTCAGCGCTTCCCATATTATTGTGTGATCCTAGTTCCGGTCAGATTGGTTGGAAAAGTGGGTGTGTATCGATCTCAACTCAGGCCGGTCAATGTTAATGCGTATTTGACATCAGACTCCCAGCCAAGGCACAGTCGAGTCCGACGATTTTGAAGACTCCCGGAAATTGACCCAGATCGGTAAAACAAGTGGATCACTCTCACGCACACCACGCTCGCTGCTCCCAGCGTGGAATGAGTGCTGGACGAGACCAGGTTGGTCAGAGATTTATAACCACGGCATTGACCTCTCAGTACAACCCTGTCTGAATGCAGTGAATTACATTACGTCGAACCATGTGTGTAAATGCGTATGGGGAAACCAAGACAAAATCCGTCGCCCACGATCTGCGATGAAGGATGATACGCGCCGTGGTGTATTAAGTGACTGATAGTGAGGGATGATACATTTGAGCTGACGAACTGGGAGGATGTTAACGGTATGTTGCGTTTTCGGGGCGTGCATTCTGTGAATAAATAGTGCGACCTGTTGGTGCCATCCGCACAAACGCGTTTTGAGAGTCCTGTAAGAAGCCGCTGGCGGGTCCCGTAAACTGACCACCCCAGGGAGGAGTGAAAGAGTGTGGAGTCGCGTGTTGCATTTCGTGAGGATGGGTCGAGGATGGTCTCTTCTGCGAACTCGACCCCGCCCAAGAGTCGTGATCGTGGAAACCATTCGTGGACTCGCCCTCATCGTCTTCTTCGCCGTGTCGTGCACCTCGCGTACTCCGTATCACTCTCCCACTAGAACTCCTGACGACGTTCGCTGAGATGGGCTCGCCTGAGGAATCGTACA
>JBBPJZ010000495.1:0-18812 GCA_038089015.1 Chalciporus aff. trinitensis | reverse complement strand
CCCTAGGTCACTGACCAGGGATGGTGTCAAGCAGAAGCGAAAAGCTACCTCAAGTCGTCTTCCTTGCGCACAGCCGGGGTCTCTGGATAGGGACTAACACCATTTCGGGCTGTTAGACACCCTCCGCCAAGCTAAGTTACTTACGCAGGGGTATGATGTAGGCCAGAGACACATGCTGAAAGGAGATTGAATAAGTTATGTATTTATCCAATTAGGGTCGGACACCTCAGTTCTCTAGCTTCCTTTCGCTGTCTGACAAGAATGGCTATGACAATAGTAAAGACATCCGAGTCCGAGGCTAGCTCAGGCTTACGTCTTTCTGCCGACTCCGAAGGGACTTATGTTGAGATACTCGTCATCGATCTGACTTACTCTCCGATAGCTGAAAACACATGCAGAGCCTCTTGAGCTGCAGATCATTGCTAACCGGTAATAGTCCATTGACCGAGCCGGTTCGGAGTACTTACTTCATCCCGAGTGTCAATGCCTAAACTTTGTTCCCATGATGGCCAGCCTTGGGTCACGGTGTACCAGTGGGAGTCGTGAGACCGTACTTTCAACTTTGTCTGCGGTCATGTCACGCGAACAACCCGGGCGACTTTACACAATCACGATACAAGCATCCGGCAATGCTTTCGAATGCATTGTGGAGGAAGTGCGACTGTCTTCACCTGACTCATCTGGCTGTCTCGAGGAAACTACGTATACCCAGGTACTACGCGAGGGGTATAAAATGCAAGTCTCGACGCCCCCTCTTCTGCATACTCCAAGTTTTTTAAACATCTTCACCCCATCCGACTCACCTCTACGTTTTCTCTGACATGTCATTGGGAGGCTTGTGGTCCATAATCAACGAAAATTTCCTCGCTGGTCGTGCAAGATTCACGTCCAACGATGTCCCAGATATGTCTGGCAAGGTCGTTCTTGTGACTGGTGCAACGGCAGGTATCGGGAAGGAAACCGCTAGGGTGAGTGTCACACCCGAGCCTACTTGACCAGCTTATGCTCATGTTCTCTTTTAGGTCTTATTAACGAAGAATGCCAAAGTTTGGATTACCGCGCGGAATCAATCCAAAGGCGACGTGACGCTCAAAGAATTGAAGGACCTCACCGGCAAAGACGCGAATCTACTAGTCATGGACCTCGCGAACCTGCGCAGTGTCAAAGCGGCAGCCCAGGAGTTCAACGCGTATGATTCATTGTTTCTTTCGTAGCCTATGATGCTAACTATATATACAGCAAAGAAAACAAGTTGAATGTCTTGTTCAACAATGCGTAAGCCCTGCTTTCTCGATGATGTATAAAGAGTACTAAGCACGGTACTCGGATCAGGGGCGTTATGAACTCTCCCGTCGAGATGCTCACGGACGACGGTTACGATCTTCAATTCGGGACGAACGTCCTTGGTCATTTTTACTTTACCAAACTTGTCCTCCCCACTCTTCTATCTACGGCAAAATCAGAACCCGACGGCATCTCACGAGTCGTCAATACGTCCTCGAATGCACACTGGGTCAACGGAATACACTACGACACCATTCGAGATGGCCCTGCCCGGAGAAAACGAACACCGATGGATCTGTATGCGCAGAGCAAGTCGGTCAGTTACTTGCAACTTCCCGATACTCTCAGAAACTGATGTCTTCCCAAAGGGTAACATCGTCTTCGCTGCCGAATTGAAACGGCGATATGGCGACCAGGGTATTGTCTCCACCGCATTGAACCCAGGTCAGGATCCGTTAAGCAGGGCGTAGCGTTGACTTATCCCTATTCAATCGCGCTAGGGATGATCGCGACCAATCTATGGGGAAACTCTTCGCCTTTTATCCGATCCCTTGTGGTGCGTCTTTGTCGATGTGTGTTGGCATAAATTCTAATAATTCGGTTCAATTTCAGTCCATTATCGTCAAAGATGCATCGTATGGCGCGATCACTCAGCTGTACGCCGGAACCACTCCCGATGGCGCGTCTCTGGATGGGAAGGTGTGTATCCTGCCCGAACTTGAGCAATAATAATAACCATCGTGCCCTACTCCGCAGTATCTCATTCCATGGGCACGTATTGGCAAACCTCGCGCGGATACGCAAGACCCCGAGGAGGGGAGAAAGCTCTGGGAGTTTTTGGAGGAACAAGTCAAGAACCTTTGAGCCCTTACTCACAAGCAAGTCATTGTCTAATAGATCTCTCCCTACTATTGTACACTTTCATCGTATGTGTAATCATCCTTCACAGATGCTAATTTATATTACTTGCTAGCAGTCCGATTTGGTGCGCTTTGTTTGCGGATGACCATCCCGTTTGACTCGGAGCAGAGTAACAAAACTACGAGAGCCGTAAAGTCTCCAGGATCGATCTTTACTTTCCTCGCTAAAATAATCGATGGAACCCAGTGTGGCTATGTCTTCATCTGGTCGACTTTTTTAACTCGTTCTTCTGATCCCTTCTACTACATTCACGCGCACGGCTAGTACACCTTGCATCCACCCTGGCTCACTTCACGACCCAATGATAACAAGGTAGACTCAGATGTGTCACCGCCGGGATGAAAGTTCAAGACTCACATTGCATACTAGCCAGGCCACCAATAGACAAATATACCCGATGTGATGATAAGAGGTACTAGGGATGTACTAACATTGCCGATCCATGAGGACTAGCAGCGGTTATATGTAGGCAAGTGCCAATCCCTACCAAGCCTCGGCCTCAATTCCCACGAAAGGGATCTGACGCACATTGCCACTATTCCTCCATGCCAATTTCGACTGTTCTTCCATTGGCACCTCAGTGCCTAACTTTAACATCTATGTTTCAAGTATGTTTTAAGAATGCTTCTCGACGGTAGTGAGTCCTTTAAAGCTTCAGCAACGTTCTTCGCTATAATTCGCATCGTGCAAGCTCCATCGTCTGTAGTCGCCCTGCATGCAGATCAAGGCCACTCGAATATAGAAAAGTACGGATTGCTGACAACTGAGCCGGTGGTTATCTCAAGCTAGTTCAAGTTGGAGCGGCTGAACGTATCCCCAGCCTTCCATATACGAGCGACACGGCTGCACTCGGTACCTTGCCGTGCTGTTTCTTTCTCCACCATGCATGTGCAAGTATCCGAGCCCTCTCATTTGTCGTGCGAACAGCTCGACAGCTCATTAAATGAGTGTGTCTGTGATTCATGTGTTATAGAGCGAACACAGTACCCATTCGACCGATTGATTCCCCTTGCTGTACACCCCAAGTTGCTCAGCATATTCTTTCTGTCCAACTCAACTCAGCCCCTCTTTCTCTGTAATGGGAATTGCGTGGTCCTTCATTGGCGAAAACCTCCTTCCTGGTAATGCGAGATTTACAGCGGAGGATGTCCCGGATATGTCTGGTAAAGTTAAAGTTGTTCTCGTCACTGGTGCGACCGCTGGTATCGGGAAAGAAACCGCCAGGGTAGGTGTTCATTCAAAACTTTCCATTTACCTGGTCGCAGGGTATGCTGAGGTGCTACTTCGGGTCTTGTTGTCCAAAAATGCCACATTTTGGATCACCGCTCGAAACGAATCCAAAGGCAATGCGACGCTCAAGGAATTGAAGAAGCTCACTGGCAAACTTGAAGATGCCCATCTGCTTCTCATAGACCTTGCCAGTCTGAAGAGCGTTAAAGCAGCTGCAGAGGAATTCAATGCGTACGATAGTTTGCTTCGTCCGTCGCTCCACGGCGCTGATCTACTGACCATATACGCAGCAAAGAAAAGCAACTGGACGTCTTATACAACAATGCGTAGGTGTTGCTTCCTCGGTGATCATAGAGGGATCCAGGAAATGTTGACTATCCCTCCGGATCAGTGACGTTTTATGTGCTCCAAGAGATATGCTCACTGAAGACGACTACGACCATCAGTTCGGGACGAATGTCCTCGGCCATTTCTACTTGACTAAACTTCTTCTTCCTACTCTTCTCTCCACAGCGAAATCGGCCCAAGATGGTATCGCACGGGTTGTCAATATATCCTCTAATGCACACTGGCTTGCTGATATCCGCTACGATACCCTCCGAGATAGCCCAGCACGCAGAAAACGAGGACCATGGAATCTGTATGGGCAGAGCAAAACTGTCAGTTCCTAGCAGTTCACTTTGAACTACTTCCGTATCTGATACCCGTGTTCCTTCAGGGCAATATCATCTTCGCTGCCGAATTGAAACGACGATATGGGGACCAAGGCGTAGTCTCGACTGCATTGAACCCAGGTCTGTGACCGTAGCTCCGAGTTTAACGCTGTCCCATTCGCTTATCCCGTCTTTCTAGGCATGGTCAGGACAAAAATATGGAAAAGTTCCTCATCAGTTGCACAATCTTTCGCGGCACGTATTCCAATAATGTGTAGTCCGTAATGTCTAACGATCTAGCTCGACCCAGTCAATTGTCGTCAAAGATGAATCGTATGGTGCAATCACCCAATTGTACGCTGGAACTACTCCGGACGGTGCATCCCTGAATGGAAAAGTACGTACAAACCGAAGCCTCGCAGCACAGATAATGACCGCTTCCCAAACTCTCTTCAGTATCTCATTCCGTGGGCACGTATTGGCAAGCCACGTGCGAACACACAAGACCCCGAGGTTGGGAGGAAGCTTTGGGAATTTTTGGAGGAGCAAGTCAAGAACGTCTGAGCTACTAAATTCTGAGACATGCAACCCATCGATAGAACTCTTCTGGACTAGGAGCTCCTTATCTGTAAGGCTAGGTGTTCCCAATGCCTCCCATCTTGTAGTAAGGTGGATGTGGAGAGTATAATGCCCATCTGAGCATGTTCAATGGTAGGACCGATCTGTTTATGCGAAACTGTGCCCAGACCGCCTCAGCCATCAATAGCCGATGTCCGAGTCTCTCTGGGGATTCGCGACCACGACTGATTCGACTCGGACCAAATTTACGGTCAGATCGAAGGTAAAAACGTTCAAGTGGGAACAACGCTTGTCTAATTGTTCTCAGAACCACTTAGAGCATTGCTGTTTCGGAACAAAGGCACAGGGGTCCGACCACGGTAACCCTGGACATTGAATATAACCATGCCGCGCGTACTACTATATACTCCCCCCGAGTCTATTCCGGAACTCGTAGTAAGCCGGGGATGTGTCATGCAGGAGAAATGATGAGCACGCTCCGACTCGTTGTAGACAGGATGCGCGCATCGCTGCCAGTGCCACCCGGGCCACACCCCAGGTCCATGCCACCACCTTTCCGGCCCATTAGACTTTTCGCCGCACTGAGCAGCCAGTTAGAAGTCAACGATGATAACATCAAGCCAGTGGGTGTCCCACGCATGAGTGATCTAACACAGTTTAACACCCTTGAGCTTGCGCGTCCGACTCTGCGTCATCACCCGTATTTAGTAACACACTATGACCATGATCATGCCGTGCGAACACCCACCCCTTCAACAGTATCCAACATGAGAGTACGATATCCGCAATCGTGATAGGCCCGGGAGTGGGTGCTTGCCTAGTGCTCGTGCGCATTATAAATTCTAGCACTGATGTCCCCATTGCTGCATACTTTCTTCCCCCTTCAACTCAGATCTACCCCTCCTGTAATCATGGAAGCCGCGCGGGCCCTCATTACCGAGTCCTTATGTCCTGGTCGTGCTGAATGAACCTCCGAGAACGTCCCAGACATGTCTGGCAAGGTCGTTCTCGTTACCGGTGGGACCGCTGGAATCGGAAAAGAAACTGCTAGGGTGAGTGTTACACGGTTGGACATCCGTCCCTGTCACGCCGGTTATGCTCGTGTCATCCCTCAGGTCTTGTTAACCAAGAACGCGAAAGTCTGGATCACAGCTCGTAATCAATCCAAAGGCGAAGCAACTCTCAGTGAACTAAAGGATCTAACTGGCAGAGATGCACACCTTCTGGTCATGGACCTTGCTAACCTGAAGAGCATTCAAAAAGCCGGGCAAGAATTCACTGCGTACGATTTTCATAGCCTCTTTTGTCGCTCCGAGATGCTGACTGTATAACCAGCAAAGAGAAACAACTGAATGTTCTCTTCAATAACGCGTAAGCCCTCCTGTTTCGTTTCACATAAACGGCTTGAAATGTGCTGATCACCCGCCCCCAATCAGTGGTGTCATGAATTGCCCCGTAGATATGCTCACTGACGACGGCTACGATCTCCAATTCGGAACAAACGTCCTCGGTCATTTCTATTTCACTAAGCTTGTCCTCCCCACTCTTCTGTCCACCGCGAAATCAGCACCCGATGGTATCACCCGTGTTGTCAATACATCCTCCAACGGTCACTGGATGGGTGGACTTAAATATGACAGCATCAGAGATGGCCCCGCACGAAGAAAAAGATCTCCGTGGGAGCTATATGGCCAGAGCAAGACAGTCAGTTTCTGGCGTTGCTACTTCTTTCTCATTTGAATCTGATCCATCTATTTCCGCCACAGGGCAATATCGTCTTCGCTGCTGAAATGACACGGCGATACAACGACCAAGGCATCGTCTCGACTGCACTCAACCCAGGTCAGTATGCCAACTGCCTTTGAACTCGAGTTATTGCAAGTTGCTCATGTGCGGCCTAATCATTACTAGGAATGATCAGGACTGACCTGGCCCGACACTCTGGGTCTCTCTTCCAAACCATCGCGGTACGGACTCCGACATTGCCTGAGTGTCTTGTCGCCTGACGGATTGCTTCAACTCTAGTCCTCGTTCGTCAATGATGTCTCCTATGGTGCAATCACCCAGCTATACGCCGGGACGATCCCCGATGGAGCATCACTGAAAGGAAAGGTATGTATGACTTAGCATAGTCTTGCGATGATAATGACCGCTTTGCTTGATTCTAGTACCTCATTCCATGGGCGCGTATTGGCAAACCACGCGCAGATACACAAGACCCTGAGGTGGGAAGGAAGCTTTGGGAGTATTTGGAGGAGCAGGTTAAGAACGTATAATCCAGGAAACAGCCTTCCTCACCTACTATCGTACATCACATCTAATGGTACACCATGTCATATTGTAATGTATCAGCATGCGGACAAGTGACAGCTAATTTATGATTCCCCACTACAGCCGTTCGAACCGCGTCAGCGTAACTTGGGCAGACAACAAGCTCAATTTACTCGTATCCAGGTTGTGCACAACATCTAGAAATACAAGGGTCAAAATGATTCATCTTTCATCCCCAACAACTCTCCCCGCCAGGCAGCTATGACTCATCGGTCTTTGCCTTCTTCGCAGAGGCAATCGTTGGGATAGCTGCACCCCTTACACCAACATCGTGACCACCATCCGGCTCAACGGCACGCTTGCGCTTCTCCCCTGTTTGTGTCTCCCCAGAACCAGAGGGGTTTTCAGAGTCTCTCGCCCTGCCTGCGTTCTCCCGATCACCTCCACTACGTCCACCTCCCCGTCCACCGCCACGTCCGCCACGACCACCACGACCACCACGACCACCTCGTCCTCCGCGTCCGCCACGAGACGAAGGCCCTTTGCGGAGTTGTGATCGCGAAAGCGCAGATTTCGCCGCAAAGTTGGCACGGTCGATCTGGAATTGCTTTTCCTCCTCCTCTGCGAACAAAAGTCAAACTTGAATGTGGATGACAGTCCCATGTTGGCACTCACCCTCGGGGATGGTCCACACGACCTCTCTCGAGTTGACTTTTTTGAGGTTCTCCTTCACGTACTCGATCTCGTCTTCTTTCAGCTCTTTGTCAAAGCCGACGAGGCCGAAGTCGTCTCCTTTGGAGAACTGGATGTATGGAACACGCGCGAAACGTTCGCGGAGAGGAGCCTAGAGAAGTCGTTAGGCAGCACCTTCTCGAGACGGCATCGGCAACTTGCCTTCATTTCAGTGAAGTTAGCATCACCGCCACACCCGGTGAATTTCAACGTTGCGCCCTTGACAAAGGGAATGTCCTCCGTCTTGACATAACCAACTTCGTCTTCATTATCATCGTATACCCGAATTTTGGTGCCCATAAATTCAAGGAATACTTCTGGCTTCTCCTTGGCTTTGCCACTGGCTTTTTGTTTAGAGGGGTTCTCCATTTCTCGGAATGCGTTGAACCCTTTGCGGGTTGAGATACTATCCCTGCGGAGATCTGCAGCTTTTCCGGAGAGACCTTTCTCCTTAATTTTCATGTCACAGTAGGCTTCTCTGTAAGAGACACTGAGCGTCGAGTTCATGCAGTGAAACAGAGATCAGCGCTTACTTGGACATCGTCACTAGTTCCTGATCATGCCATGTTGGTTTGGGATCTGCATTCAGGAACGCCTCCACGCCAGACATATCAGCGAATTCAACGAATACAGATCCCTGTCACACAGAATATGTAGCCCTCTCCAATAGGAAATAAAATGATCATGCACACCTTGAATTCCTTCTTCCCATCCACACGACGCATCCTGACAGCGTTGACTGTCCCGTATTTTTCGAAGAATGCCTCAAGTTCCTTCTGAAGCCCTGGCTCCTCGTCCCCGAACCCTTTCTAACAACAACCACAAACGCATCGCGCTGAGCAATCTAGGCTCGAAACACGAAATGATAAACGCTCACAGCGTACACACTCCTCTCAAACTGGTCTTTGGGCTTCTGAAGCTCATGCCGACGTCGTACATTCTCTCCTTGTTCATCCACCTCCAACTCTGTGCTTGTTTTTAAGGCGCGTAGGATGAATTCGTGTCCTTTAACGGCGTAGTCCTTCATACGCTTGAATGAAGAAATCGTTTTGACGGGAACCCAATGATCGGCGTTCGCGGTGTGCAATGTCCACATGAACCTGGGGGTGTTTGCAAAAGAGAGAGCGTGATCGGATCGCTTGAGAATGACATTGAAAACGGTAAGAGATGTCGTAGGGCTTACTTGTCGTAAGGGAGGTTAGCATCTGCAAAGTAGAATTCAACTGCAAGGCAGCTTGGTTTCAGTGTGAATATGGTATGAGAGAGCGAGATGATGCACCTTGCTTGCGTGCAGCAGCTAGTAGCGTCTCGTCGTTCATATCCACGTTTCCGGATGTTGACTCTACCCCCGTCGCGGGTTCAGATACAGACATAATCGAGTCACAATAAGTCAAACAAATAAAAAAAACGAAAGCAAGAGGGTAAATGAACAAGATATAAGGTGTGGCGAACGAGTCAAAGTATACAAGACTCAGACTGAGTCAATGTCGACTATTTGCCTGACGAAGATGTGAAGTTTTGACTTGACAGTAAAGTAGCCGGGTACAGTGTTGCTTGACAAGTCTCTGATCAACTTAAGTAGGTATTTCGGCTTTAGCCGGATTAGATAATCGAGGACGGCGTCGACCGCTTCTCGTTTTACCTACTTACCACTCAGGGTAGTATTGTTGATGGCCTGCATTTCGAGTAGTTTACGTTCCTTTTGACTCATTGTTCGTATCTGAGCTGTGTAAACAGCGTACTAGCCGCAGCCAGTTGGCCTTATAACTCGCTGGTTTACCCTGGGCTTTTTAAGTGTTCACACGATGGACCCACGAACGCCCACAAAGGAGTAGGCTCTGTCTGAAGAGTCGCCCTTGTGGGCCAGTTCAAATCCAGTCAACGTCCACTCGTTGCTCAGGAAGGTTTTCCCCGACCCTTGATCTTCTTCTGATCGACTAACTCCCGCCTCTATCTAGACGTTCAAGTACGATGTCTGGGTCGCAGGAAGAATTCCCGGAATCGCTGCAGCACGCCAGCCCGATTCTCACCATATCCGTTCCTCTGGTATCCTGCATATCGTGGCTTTCGGATGGACGGATTGTTACTGGCGCGGATGACCACACTATGCGGATATGGAATTCGACGGATGGCACTGAAGACGGACACCCACTGGCAATGGTTCATCCAGCTAGCCCCAAGTTTATCGTGACCACACAAGATGTGCGGATCATTTCATGTTCCAATGGACACAGTTATCTAACAGTATGGAGCGCACACACCCGCAAACCACTAGGGGACCCGCTAGGCATTGACGAAAAATATGGTCGTGCTATCGATCTCGCCATGTCTCAGGACGAGAAGCTCCTTGTCACCACTCACTCTAATACCATCATCATCTGGGAGTTACTATCGGAGACCATACGAGCCCGATCTTACCACAACTACAAGTACGAGGACACGCCCCGAAACCGGCTATGGCCACCTTCATCTAGTTTGTCTCGCGATGGCAAGAGAATCGCAGTGTGCATCGGGGCTAATGCCACGATGGTACTTGATGTTGAAACCGGGGAATATACCTTGATTCCTCTCGACCTGGAAGCCAAATCTTTAATGTGGTCGCACGACGGTACTAGGCTTGTCCTTAACTCTGGGACTCGTTTACAGTGGAGGGATTCCAGCACTGGCGAGAAGATTGATGAGCGGATTGGGGGTCATCTAGAAAAATCGGTAGGGCCTGAATCTCTCTCGCTCTCACCTGATGGGAGGTGGCTCGCAAGTGATGGGCTTGGACACCTTTGTTTTTGGGATATGGCCTCGTGTAATTTGGTCGCCAAGACACTCTACCTTAAGATAGTGGTAGAGCAGATTGCGTTCTCTCGGGAGGGCGGCCTGGTTGCATGTAGTACGACAGATACCAGGGAAGTCGTGGTCTGGCAGGTGCCTTGGTGGGACACTCAGGATAATGATCAGCTCGAACAGGTACTTGCCATGTTTTCATATCTAGTCTCCGAATGAGCTTGAACATTGCAGGCTATCCATCCCCTCCTCAATATGCGTTTACGTCCAATCCCCCCTGTGCCAATCAGTTCTGACATTCCGTATGGATAGCAATCCGCAGTAGTCTCATCTGCTGGTCCCTCAGATATCCCTGGAGAACCCAACCTCGATTTTCTAGAGGTAAGTTTGGATCTGTGCGAAGTTTACAGCCATCATTGACGGTTTGTAGACACGTCCGGCTGCATCTCGTGTGCCCCTCCCCTCCCGCAACCGTCCCAGAGAACATCCACCCGAACGTCCTTCCCGCCTGCAGGGATCCTTCCTCTCGAAGTGGTGGAACAGATTTCCCCGACTTATATTCGCTCGCGTGCACCCGATATATCCAATATCGGCACCTCCCGTAAGCTATCTCGCCGTTCTCTATTACATTTACTCACATCTCTCTTTCCGATAGCGTATATACGTTGCATCGAGGTCTTCCGTGGAAAGTAATAACAGCCCACGCACCCTTCCTGCCATCGAATCACCTTCCAGCGCAAGCAGTGAAGAGAGCACAGACGATACACCGATGGATGAGCTAGTGGATCACGACCCCGGATGCTGCGGGCTAGTGTTGGCTCGTCGACGACCAAGAGCAACTGCCAGTGCAACACGTTCACGACGAATCCCCGCCATTGAACCGTCGTCCTCTTCCTCTCGACACCCATCCGATTCTATAGCTCCTACCGGTGTTGCTGTAGCCTCACCCACGAGCCCTCCACCCCTGGATATCCTAGAAATGTCCGCCGTGGTACAATCTTCTGATGCTCCTTTAGGCTGATGCCTTGTTTCCGAGCGCAATTTTAGGTTTACATATGTACTCTCGATCACGTTTTACGTCTCGCCTGCATGTTCTATACATGTTTGTTTACTATCTACCGTTTTCTTACTGTCCATTCAATGTGTCTTTTTTGAATAGCTTTTGGATCTCAACCACACGCTTCAATCCATCATGCATTAACCATACTCCTCCTACTTACCTCACTCTTCATATCAGGTTGCATACTAGTACGAATTGTCGCTGAGAAATGCATCTAGCTGGCTCTAGTACTATATTTTGGGACTTGTTCGACACGACTTCTCTGGATCCGAGTAAGCTTGCTTCTGGATGCCCAGTCCCCACTTTCAGTCACAGGCTCAGGAAAGGTATATATATATTCGCGAAAAGTCTGTAGCCTGACTCTTCTGTCTGAAAAGGAATATCGATATAGGATAGTATGGGTTCGTAGTTATAATGGGTCGTAAGAGAGGGCGCAACAGGTCCTTGGTTAGCATCTACTACCCTAGTTTGCAAACCCTACCAAACTAAACCGCGAGTGGTAAGTTACTACGATCGATCCAACTCTGGCTTGAATAGTTGAAAGTCAAGCTCAGCTTGCTCAGGCTCTTCACACATGAATTCTGCAGTTATCCAATTCAAGATTTCGATGAGTACAGGACGAATACGTATACGACGATTGTCTTGGACGAATGAGGAGATTGATATCGAGGTAACTTTATAAGCGGAGAAGTTAGGTTAGTGGCCTCGATGCACGAAGGCGCGAAGGACCGTTAAGTTGGTTGATACAGGACACCGCTACCATGAGACCGCAAGTTCTTGCAACCTTCACCGCGTGGCTAGATCATGAAGCAGGGTTAGCTTATTCAGGTCTGCGATGGTGACACAACTTACACGTGTCGACACGAAAGAGCAGACTTTCCGTGGTTGTGACAGCCTGAGCAGTTTTGACATGGCTGGTTGTTGTCTTGCCAGAATTACCAGTGGTGGAGTTCCTACCCAAGCTAACTTTCTTGATGTATGTCTGGTAGAAGAAGTTGAGGAACAGGAGTAGATAGCTGAAAACGATCCCGCCGCCAACTATTCCTGCAGTAGGTGTACCGCTGCAGCCTCCCATGGTGAAAGGAAGGTATCCGGGGAACCAGTTGAACGCGGCATACTGATAACCTGGAATACGACGAGTAAGTTAAACATGATCATAGAACGCGTTGGTACTCACTCGCAAAGGCAGCAGCAGCAAGAATAATCAGGAACTGGGTGATCTGCATTGTTGTAAGGTATTTCTTCCACTGACCGAGATGTTCGAGTTACGAATAGGGGTTTAGAATAGCAACAGACGTACCCATATTTTTGCACCGCCCGCAGTAGCATAGTAGTAGTAGTCTTCACGCTATCTATGAGTGTGAGGTATGCTTTCCGAGGGTGACCAAGACGTACACATTAGAACATGGACACCAAGATTGAGGAATGCGGCGACCCAACACTGAACATAGACATCATTATGGAAGTCTGTCTTGTGCTTTTGAGAGGACGTACAACTGTTGGTTTGGCGTTGAGTTCAACAAACGCCAGAATCGCAGTGGCAGCGTGGTGGTATACATGCAAGAACGCTGCAAAGTGACAGGGTCAGGAAAGGTATGAACCTGCGCCAACGTGGATGTGGAGCACGCACTGAGAGGTTTCTTCTTCAAAGCCAAGAATATCGTGTCGATGAGCTCATAGTACTTGAAGTAATAGTTCAGCATCAAGTAGAACTCCAGTCTCTGGTATCGATATATGTATTAAATAACATATAATCCAACGAGCAACTAAACCCTTACATCCGTGTATGCATCTTGGGAACAAATCGTGCCATATGTGCCAATTTCTGGTTTGAGCCAATTCGAAAATACCTCTTCGCCAACAAGGAGCATGAGGATGAGACTCCCGATACTCAGGAATAAATTGTGTGTTCGGAACAAGGAGGTCAACTTCAGTGGTGCTCTGTCCTTCATCGTTTCACGAGTCCCAAAGACGAGAGCAAGATATGTCGCTGTCATAGTGACGACGACGGGCCATGTTGAAAACGGAGATTGCCCAGGGATGTAGGATATGTGGTGACGTGGAATGGCATCGCGATCCACGATGTTCAAGGAAAGGAGGAAATCAGCGAGGTAAGGCATGGTGAACCAACAGCAAGGGGGTCAAAGCGGGCGATCTAGTACTTGTACGGCTCCCTCTTCAGCTCTGGGAAACGGATCAGAGCGCTCTTTCTGTGACGTGAATTGAACCCGATTATCTGACTCGCCCATGCAGGCATGTTCGACAGTCAAGCGGCTTGCCCATATCAAATCAAACAAATGGGTGACGAAATGTTTAGCGATACAGCCTTTGGGAGTCGGGGCGTGTTTTTGGACAAAATGCCATTTGGGGGTATAGTGTTGGATCACGTACAAGAAGCTGCCAGGCCCGGAGAACAAGGATCGAATGTCCCTCCGGAAGCTTTTGTCATGGCAGTATTGGCCCGTCAGAGAGGCACCTCTAAACTGTCAACAGAATCGATTGGTAGCCGTTGCATATTGTTCGCATTTTTGTCACCATATTCCGAGCCAATCGGAAGCGGAGAGGCTCGGTTAGATGCCACATTCGTCTTCCTCGTGTACCTATGACACCTGGTTTGGTCATGAGGCGGGAGGAAATGAGCCAAGACAACAGGGAAGTTCAATGCTCTTACCCGATGATATCGCCATCTTGTTGCACGAGGCTTTGTTCTTTGACCAATCTGGTCCTGAACTACATCTGCAAGCTGGTTCGTGGGTTAGTTCGTGAACACTCAATGGAGATGCCCTCAATGCCATCATTTACTGTTCCTCGTCCGCTGTCGCTCCGCCCCTCTAACCAATTTCGTTAGCGCGTCAACGTTTCAACCTTCAGTCGAGATGAAGAAGACGAAGCGAACAAGATGTCAAAGTTCGGAGGCAAAACACCACTGGCTTATGTAACGTTTAAACTCGCCTTATCGACCCTTGCGTTCAATCATCATGACATAGGAAGTAGTAGTCGGTATCGTCCTCTGACAAACTCGTTTCATGCTTCCATTCTGGCTTTCCAGGGATTCCCTCATCTTTTTTTCCCTAGATAACAAGATCAGATGCGTCGTGTGAAATCAGAGTTTCCGGGACGAAAAGAGGAAAATGTTGACGAACCCCATGTCACAAGCCCGAGCCCAGACACGACAAAGTCGGACCCGGAACAGTAGGGTGCGGACACTGCGGAATGCTGTCTCTTGGGAGTGCGCGATGACTCCATAAGTACAGAATAGATGAAACTACGCATAGTTCAATATCCAGCCAGGGACATGTTCCACCCCGTGCTATCCATCTTGCTCTCTCTAGACTCGAAGACGATCGCAACACTCTGTTGTCTGGGCATCTCTATGGTCCTTGCGTGCATGGGTCTCTACGAGCTCTTCCTACTTTACCAGGCACGACGACTTCCACCGGGCTTCAGAGGTTTTCGTTCTCTCCTCGAGATCCCTAGCGAGGCGGCTTGGCTGAAGATGCTGGAGATTAATCAGAAGTATGGTCCGTTCTGTATCCCGACACTTAAACCAGTGCTACTAGTACTGATCCGCCTGACAGGGGACATTGCGTGTGGATCTTTCATTGGCTATCACATCATAGTCATTGGCTCTGCCAAGATCGCTGGAGACCTCCTTGAGAAGCGAAGCATCAACTACGCTGATCGCCCTAGGTCAGTCATGGGCGGTGAACTATCGGGGTGGGGCAAAATCATGCTCCTATCCAACTACAGTGACTGGTTTCGGACTCATCGAAAGTGGATTGCTCAAGACATTGGTGGTTATGCCAGTGTCGCGAAGTTACATAGGATGATCGAGTTTGAGACTCGAAGATATCTCCGATGTGTACTCGATGACCCAGACAGAACCCAAGCTCATGTTCGGAAGTATGCCCCAGACACATTAGATCCCTTCCATCGCTGAGTTGCCTATCAAGGAATCTCACTTCCATTATCCTGCGTCTTTCACATGGCTATGTAACGCAGGACGGAGACGACCCTCTTGTCGAGTTGGCCCACGTAGCCAACTCACAGCTATCGATGGCAATTGCACCTGGAATATACTACGTCGATTTTGTTCCGTTGAGTAAGACAATTTCGATTTAATCCTTGTTTAGATGACTGGAACCAATCTCTAGTGAAGTACATCCCGTCGTGGCTTCCCGGTGCCGGGTTCAAGCGAAAGGCCAGGGAATATGCTGCCGTTTTACACGACTTGATAGAAATCCCCCACCAATACGTGAAATCTCAGTTGGTAAATTCATCGACCTTTGTCTTAAGAGCATACTGATCCCAGTTCTGCAGGCCGCTGGGACGGCGTTACCTTCCTTAGCTTCTCGTCTTTTGAGCAAGCCTGGCCTAACCGCTGACGAAGAAGATAGCGTAAAATGGGTCACAGCAACAATGTATCAAGGTATAAACCCCACCATCGTTTCACTTCACGAACTAAACTGTTTGGTTACAGGTGGGGCAGACACGGTAAGCGTCTGATCTTGTGATGAGTACAACTTATCTCAGTTTCTTTTTCTAGGCAAACTCCGTTGCTTTCGCGTTCTATCTCGCTATGACACTCCACCCACGCGTCATGAAGAAAGCTCAGGACGAGCTAGACACTATTGTCGGTACAAGTCGATTGCCAACATTCTCTGACAGGTCATCTCTGCCATACATGGAAGCCGTGTTCACGGAGCTCTTACGCTGGCACACGCCAGGTCCAATGAGTGACTCAGTTCTATCCCTAAGCATACCGTAGGCTCATGGCTTTGTAGCTATGAGATGCACGAAAGTCGACGACGAGTACGAAGGTTATCTAATTCCCGCGGGTTCCTATATCATGGTCAACATCTGGTAAGCTAAAATCACATCCTCGAAATGCTGCTTACTCGGAACTAGGGCCATCCTGCGTGACCCGAGGACGTACACGGACCCGTTAGAGTTCAAACCCGAACGGTTCTTGGGAGATAACCCGGAACCTCATCCCGGGAACGCCTGTTTCGGCTTCGGACGGAGGTAAGCGCTAATTCTATCCGCCAGAAAGTGTATTGATCCACGAGGGCTTTTGTGTGCAGGCGATGTCCAGGTAAGCACATGGTGCAGTGGGCTCTAGACGACGGATAACGCTTAGACGTTTTCCTGGCAGGATATTTTCTTGGGCACTCGACGGTATGGCTCATGTGCGCTCAAACGCTCGCCGCGTTTGACATCTCGAAACGTGTCGAGAACGGAGCCGAGATTACGCCCGAGCACGAGTTAGTGGGAGAAACGATCGTGTGCGTGATGAATTGATCCCTTGACGTGAGGATAACCCTACTGACACCCCGTCTCTGAAGCCATCAAGCACCCTTTCAGTGCTCAATCAAACCAAGATCGGTGGAGGCGGAGCATCTGCTTAGACAGGAGTTCTCTCTGTGACACACACTGTTCACGCCGAGCCAATGGAGCACACTTATTTCATCATTCTGGATGACAGTTTGACTTGTGACAGTGATTCTATAATCTCCGTGGGTGACGGGATCGATGGCGTATTTGCTCGGACATGATCTTGCATGTCATGTCATATTTGGTATAGCTCGAGAACTCTAAACACGCTATCTATGGTTTTCCCCAGACGCCATCTCCGAAGGCCTTCCTAACCTTACTAGAATTGGTCCCGGTTCGTGTTCGGTCGAGAAACCTGCCTTAATGACAGCAGGGTAATGAGCCCGGTGATAGGTGCTGTCAATATCAGTGAGAGTTTGATCAGGACTCCCATGCCACTGGGGAATCCTCGTCGGGTTTAGTGATCCCTAAGAGCGACTGGTCTAGAACTGTTATGGGTTGATGCTTCATACCGAACAATATCGGAGTTGAACGTCATCGATAACTATTCTCATGCTCATAGATGGTCATGCTCAGAACAGGAAATGGATTGAAAATTCGCAGAATATCAAATGACACACAGATGCTACTGTACAACGTTTGACATATTCTACACGCAATGTAAAAGAAAAATACGTGATTGATACTTAACGTCGCAAGTAACCCGTGATCTGAACAACCGCCATTAGGAAAATTAATTTGCCTAGGGGTAAAAGGGGGAACGATGGGGAAAATGCGGTATTATGCCACCTCTGAAGGGTGTCTCAGGGTAATCAGAACCTGAGATCTCGTCATAGCGGGCGATACGGAGATGCTGGCTAGGCGGAACCGCACGCTCTTCCGAACCATGCGGTGTGCCTCCGAGTAGGATACCAACTCTCTTCATGGCCAGTAGCTACAAAGGACGTCAGTCAATGGAGATAGAGCTGAATGTGATACATACGTTATGCGCGGCATTGCTGTGGTCGTAAAGCCCTCCGAAAAAGGAAGCAGTAGCATCCTTTCCGATATTCTTCTTCAAGAGATGAGGTCCGCCAGGGTGCTTGTCAAGGAAATCGCTAACATCGTGAATGTATCCAGCGATACAAATTAACGCGCGCGATTCAGTTTGACGCTGGTCTGCAAGCAGACCGTCAGCAGCAATGTCGAGAGCACGATGGAGGACTTACAGTCTTCCCAGGTGAGAACCGGAAGATCGGGTTTCTCAGCAGGCCAGGCCAGTGCGTCTTGTTGCTGTCGAAGACGCTTGAGCTGGATAGTCAGTTCTCCTTTCTCAACCTCGTTGTCTGAAAACGTCTGCATACAATACGTCGTCAGAGGAGTCTCAATCTGATGGGCGCAGGTTTACCTTGAGATGTGTTGCGAGTCCAAGCTTCTCACATGACCATAGGAACCACTTGGTAGGGTCGTATTGGTACCACTTGTAACCATTCCGATAATCCATAGGAAATTGGTGGTGGAAGTTGTGGTAGCCTTCCCCCATTGTAATCACCGCACTAATGAAACAGTCTTTCGGCGTGAGCTTGTCATCGTAGGGCTTGTCACCGAGCCAGTGACACAAAGAGTTGACACAGAATGTGGACTAGAGAAAGTGGTCAGCTATTCGTTTCAGAACTGTTTGGGAAACGTCTACTAACATGTTGCACGAAGACGAGTCGAATCAGACTTGCCCACACGAAGCCACCCCGCCAATCGCCCCATCCGTACCCAGCAACTGCGGTAGGGAGCGCGATGACCATAATGAAGGAAAGGGGAAGGTAGTACTCGTATTGCCACTGGACGACAGGATTTGAAAGGAGGTCGCTCATATCAGCGGGGCCCAGCTTTCGCCTTGGCTTGAAAAGCAGCCATCCAACATGAGAATAGAAAAGACCCTTGCGAGCGTCATAAGGATCAAGATCGGTATCCGTGTACCGATGATGGGCGCGATG
>JBBPJZ010000494.1:0-18822 GCA_038089015.1 Chalciporus aff. trinitensis | reverse complement strand
AGGCGTCCGAGGAGCGGCACCCGGGATTTGTCTCCGGCCGGCATTCCCGTTGTGGTAGACCCCGTTGGTGGGAGCGCTTCCAGGAGGGTTCGGACTCCTGTTGTATCCCCTGGTAGGAGTCGCAGTACCGCTTCCTGGAGCACTTCCAGTAGGCACGCGTGGTGCTCCGCCCTCGTCCTCGCGTTTGAAGATGGCAGGCGTCGCCAGTCCTCGGGCACCGGGCGGTCGGTAGGCGCCTGCAGGCTTGGCAGAGGCAGGCTTCGCGGTGAGCGCAGCGGCGAGGACGCTGGGGGCAGGTTGAGGTGCTGGCGGGATACCTTGCCCAAAAGGAGGAGCTTGATCGACAGGCGTAGGCCTCCAGCTGGCCTGGTAGAGCTCGTCGACGGCTTGAACATGTACGAGAGGTCCGCTAGCATGCCAGACCTTGATGCCGTTGTCGACGCGAAGACGGGGGGAGAGCGTCGCTGTGAGGAGGAAACGCCCATCCGGCGACCAAGAACAGTAGGACGTGTTGGGAGCGTCGATTGTAGCTACTTTGTTGAGCGTGCGCCGATCGAAGACGTCGATCTTTCCTGCGAGGTTACCGAAACCGGCAAGGAAGAGAAGGCGACCCTGGGGATTGAATGCAATGGTGTTATGGGGTGCCGAACCAAAATCATGGAGCGTGCGGACACGCTGGTCGAACAGCATAGTCTTGGCAGGCATGTCTAATCAGAAAGGAGTTGAGCGGACGGTTTAAACGTGGCAGGGGTGAGCTCACAGCCGTAAACCACTCCAAACTCTTTGTTGTTTGGGCTCCATGCAACGTCGTGGATGGGTCCTTCCTTGTCAAGTGTGACACGGCAGTCAAAATTGCCAGCTGCACTAAGAAGGTACATGGAGGTCTCCCCGTAGTAACTCATATTCGAGTTGTCGACCTCAGTCTGAGTGACGACTAACGCTTGGGTTCCGAGATCGTTCCACTTAATCTGGGCACGATCAGCCTTGTAGAAGTTCTTTGCGCAAGTTGGAGCACCAGAAAGTGTCAGAAGACCGTAGATCTTGATGCTAGCGGGTGCACCCTATTGCGAACCAACTTGAGACGAAGTTAAAACCAAACAATCATCTACCGACCTTTTTCTCTCCAACAAAAACTGCGACTGATGGATTCAACCCGGGACTAACGGATACCATCGAGGCACCTTCAACCTTCAGTTTGTCGACGACACCTTTGCCCCATTCGGCAGGACGGAAGACCTGCACCTCCTGAGAGACGAGGCGAACGGCATGCGACTCTGAAACAGTATATTGAAGATCCCAGCCTTCTTGGGACTTTTGGGTGAAGGCGACCAGTTCTTCGCCGGAGGAGACGGAGAAGACTCGGAGGTTTTTGTGCTGTGCGCCGTCCTCGAGCTTGACTGAAGAACGGGAAATGAAATCGATTATCAGGTGATGATGAGATTACACGAGGCGGAGACGTGACGTGTTTGTACGTACCAGGGCGTTCCCAAGTAGAGAGGTAAGTTCCTCTGGGGGAGAACTGGAGCTCGATGATGTTGGGGATACTGAGTTCTTGCAGTAGCTTTGCACCCTCGGCCTGGAAGATTCTAACACTAAAATACAAGACAGAGTGAGATTTGAAGCGGATTACACGGTGAGGCATGAGGCATACACGGTTGGAAGTGCATACGCGAAGAACCTTCCATCGTTGCTGTAGTGGTAGGTACGGGCTGGGACGTCAGGACCGACAAAGCCAGGGATTGCGATGTAGTCTGGAGTTCCACCAACGAGACCCAGGCTCTTTTGAGCGCGAACTAGCAAGCAGAGATGGTCAGATTGGTGTTTGATCTTGCTGGACGAGAGCGGGTTGTGCTTACACGCGTACTGCTGGGAGAACTGGGAAGCCATTAGGTTGTAAAGGACGAGAGACGGGCGCGGGAGAGAAGCAAATTAATGCTTCAGAGGGTCGGGCGGAGAAGAAGATGGGAGGTAAAAGTGAAGAGGCGTTTTACTACCACTCTGATAATAATTAACGCCAAACGATCCAACAGCCCGCACTTTAGGGCAAGATCTTGCGAACATAGCCTCAGAAAGTCCATCATACATGAATCTATCCAACATTTTCAAGTTACTCTTAGCGAAGATGCAGGATGAACGAACCCAGAGATCATACCCGACATTCAGTTCATAAGTAGGAGTTGTAGCAGGGGTTGTTCCTGAATTTGATGGTAACCTCCGAAGGCTCACGTATTGAAGTAACCTATGGCATTAGCTAACACAAGTCTTCAAAGCTGCCTGGGTCTCCTGACTAAAGCCCTCCAGATTGTTCCGATTTCCATCTTTCGAACTGGGGACAATTATGGCCACGAACATCGCGAGAAACAATTCAACCGGATACTTAAAGAGTATACTTGAAGGCCTTAGCCAACTTGTAGCCCGATTCCAGGTTTATCTGACGCCCCATTCAGGCGCAACGAATACCGCGATGTGGTACGTGGCGTTACCTTGCTACATGTCCCTCCGCAAATGAAAATGTACGTATCAATCAAATTAGAATCAATCCGTTACAAGGTAGCTTGGCATTGCCACGAATTGTGGAGACGCCGCATCATCGCTTCCTACGGAGCTGCATAGGTCTGCACACAGCAGACAGCCGCTTGCTTAACTAACCTAGGATGTGTAGTGACTAGGCGCTCCGCAATGCTTCCGTGCTACTCTGCGCAACAAGCAATTGCACTGCCAGAGGCAATGGAGGGATTCGGAATATTGTCTGGTTACCGATGCCCCATGTCTCGTCGGGATACATATATGATGAAACTACGCGACCACTGGATGTATCAAGCCACTTACAACCTCTCTTCGTTCTCTACTTCGTGATGCGCCTCACTTTTAGCTCGTCCAACTACCGGAACGCTGATCTGCTCGACGAGCAGGGTCATGTTCTTTACACAATACGCACAACGTCCTCTTTCAGCAGGAAGACTACGATCAAGAAACACTCAAACGGTCACTTCGGTGGATCCCATATGATCGCCGTGATTGATTGGCACACGTTCCGAAGCACGGAAATGCATTTCAACGGGGGAATGACCGTCAACGCAAACGATTTTCTTACCAAACGATGGTTCTCTAGGTGTGCATCTCTTCCTGCTCTCCACAAACTCACGCCTTGACGCCAGCTGACGTTTCCCTCGAAGCGACCGCCATTTTGTAGGACCAGACGGTCGTGGGTATAAGTGGAAACTTCGCTCAACGAGCCGTAACTGCGTTGTAAGTCGCCAGTTGTCTGTTATCCTCCAACATATAAAACGCCCCTCTACAGCTCCAACCCGAGGAGTCGCACATCGAATTGGCCAAGTATCATAAACAAAACTTTGGGATCATGTCACCTTCCCATCTACCCTATCTGGAGATATCGCCCTCGGTGACCCATATGTTGGACTGCATCGTCATCACGTTCGTCTATGTCGAGAAGCAGAGCCAGGATGAACACGAAGCAGTAGAGGTAGGGTCGTGAAAGGGCGACGTAAGATGGAGCGGGAGACTGCGGTCGGGATTACGGCTAAACGTGCTGTGTATCCCCTGCGGCCGCTGGCATGCTAACTGGTGGTGGGCCTTGGCAGAGCATCACGCAAGATTTGCACTGCTTTGACACAGCGATGGCGCGTGATGATGGCGCGATGTGACAAAGTACCTCGCCGAGCTCATGCTTAAAGTACTTTAAATTATGTTTTGGATGGACTGCAACAGATAATGAAACATGTATATGGGTTGTCATATTTTGGCGTGACAAGACTGGCTTGTATTTCGGCTGAAAAACATATGGGCATAGAAATAAAAGGGTAAGACATGTGGGTGCTTAGTCGCACGAAAAGGCGGGGCATATTTAAATATGTTTGGGAGTCAACAAAGTCAGAGCGATCACGTTGGTGGTGAATCAGTGCACTGAGCACTGTCCCCCGTTTTGAATGCTGATCTACAGCGTGGCGAAACACGGACCCTGTGATGCAGCACAACCATAAGAAAAATAGTTTGCTTGAACAACGCGCATCAACTTACTCACTCAACACACTGGTGCGTCGTATCTTTGCGCGCAAACATTCTCCTACAATCCGGGCACCTCCATCGCAAAATACGGAGGTGGACAGCTAAAATGTGACGAATCAGACATTTTCGTCGCATAAGGCGCGCTCGGCAGCCGCTCCATAAGCATGGAACCTTCTCCCTCTCCCTCCGCCTAATGCCATGTTGGGTGCGGAAGTGAGCGGTCGCAAGAACACGGTCTTCCGACACGATTGTTCCGCAAATAGTCTGTCCTTCGACCCACTGACACGCACGGTGCCAAGCGGGCGGTTCGAATTCAGAGAAGACTTGTTCCAAGAACCCACGACTAAACGGCATGACACTCAGCCTGGAGGGAACGATGATACAAAGGAGCGAGGTACATACAGCGGGTTGCTACTGTCCTGGTGCCAATGTGCTTCAGACATCCTGTGGTACGCGGGGTTTGTTCAGCTTGGGGGGGTCTTGAAGCGGTCTTATAAGCTGGTGAGACGGACCATGGCGTGTAGGCCTCCCTCCAGCAAACTGCTCCTTAGAGTAATTACTTTGATGTCGGAATATAGCAAGTAAACCCTAGAAGGGGTCTGGCATTTCACAGCTATACATGGAGGAGTTGGTAAGGAGCGCATACCTCGCGGATTCATTTGACGGGCGCCATGAAAGACGCATGTTTGGATGCGGACATTGCGACGATCATAGAGAGGTGTGGTACGCGATAGTACATGTCTATTCTGATTCGGGCCGCTATTGGATTGGTAAAAGATGGCCAAAGACCCTGCTATCAGTGAGAACGCTGGGTGACGACAAAAAACCAGTGTTGACTCGGCGATCGTCGCGGAAGAAGAGCGGATCTTGTTTGATTGAATCTGGAGGGGCGAGCATTCAGCGTGTGATGGACTCGTTGACAGCTTCTTCTAGGATCTTATGTGCCTGATTGAGTCGTGACGAGTGGGTCCGAAGAAGGGGGTCCAGAGAATGTTAGACCATCGAAGTGAAGGCGTGCAAAGATAATTACCGTCCGGACTGGATATTACACGCCTCGAACTTGAATCCGAGGGTGCACAAACGCTTCGGGACGACGCTGCGGCCGAGATTACTACTTTGGACAATGGTTTTGTGGCCCCTCCGGATCACAGGAGCTCGAAGTTGCACGAATAGCAGGAAATATCAAGGGAAATGGGATGGGGTATTCCTGTGCGAGGTGGACACCCCAGACAATTTTGAAAAAATCATGTATAAATTCAAGACACTTTTAGCGGAATACATCCGAGCTTCTGGGCCAGGATCGCGTTAAGGCGACGCGCGATGTGACGGCAGCTCTGCTCCACTCGCACGAGTGCTTGAACCCCGGTATCACTACAGCAGTAACCTTCTTGGTACGTTGACCAGGTATGCGAGAAGTTCAGGGATATGATAGTAGGAGCAAGATCACAATCACCGTCCGTCAAAAATGAGTGATGGGAGTGTATCATGTCCTCGTGTTTGCCGACTGTTTACCGGATTGGTTTGCAAAAAAGATTGAATGCATGGGCAGTTAGATTTCCGATTATACTATGGTGCGAGTCGTGCACCAAGCTGTGCCTACCAACTTCTATGAATGTGAAGAGCAAAAGCTCACCAATTCAATCAATTTTCTTTCTTCGTACAAAACGAATGAGGAAACGCTGTATCAATATGCCCAAGGCTTGCGGTTCTGATGTCGGTTGCCTGCAAGGAATTCGAGCCCCACGGCGAGTACATAGATCAGCACAGCAAATGTTAGGATAGTCCACGAACTAACTTAACTTTGAGTTCAACGGCATCGCTAGGGATAGAGACTCTTGCTGACTCAACTCCGTCGTCGGTCACCGTGCCTGACTAGATTTCGCCGCGCTGGTCCCTCATGTCAAAATGCTGAGATATTCATCGTGTGATCCGCATCTAGAAAGAGCCTGATCCAGCTGAAGTTCGATTACATAGCTTTTAGGGGCGTGAAGGTGGTGACGCGCAAGTTCCGAAAGGCAGACGCAGTCCGATCATATAGTGGCTGGGCAGACCCTCAGGCAGGAGGTCCTGAGGTCATCTACAGCGGCCAGATCGTGGTACAACCCTCATCTCAAATTATTTAGTAGCTCCAAGGATCATCGTGCTGAAATCTGTGCAATGAGCACATACTGACCAGCACCTGTTCCCTGCGGCACGAAGGTACTGCCCCCAGAGACACGAGATAGACTCGAGCTTGTGAAATAGACACTTCGCGTGTTATGATTCCTCACTAGCTAACCTTCCTCAGAAGGATGGGATAATTGAATGAAGACCATCCTGCCATCGGGCAGAGGATTGGCTGACGACTTGGCGCGCCAAGTTCGCCATTATCACCATAATCTGAATTTTGACGTCAATTGAGGGTCAACTTTCGTAAAATCCACGCCTGTTGTACATACTGTTGCAAGTTGATTTCCTGCCCTCAACTATTGGCGCATGGGGATCATGCGCTTCACATTCACTGGCTCAAACGCTTCATTTTGTCGAGTTCCATCTTTTTGATATCGAGCTGTTACGCCGACGTGCGGGAGCAAGGAAAGCGCAAGTCAAGCCTGGGATTCGGAAGCGCCCGTACATGTGAACAATTCGTCGGACTTCGGACCTTCTCACCGAGTCTAGATTCCACCAATTGCAGATGGCACCGACTTCAAAAATTTGGGGGGGTCTCCACCGACTCCAGAAGTTCAGGCCATTGTTGCAGCAAATGATAAGAGTACCAATAAGTGCGTGTTTTCCAACTCTTTCGTAGTAGTCCTTGATGTCTTGCTGATCAAGCTTGGTAGTAGTGTTACCGGTCCAGGGATGCACGCCGCAGGGTACCGGATGCCCGCGTGATGACTATGCATATAGATATCTCAGCTTATACCTCTGAAACTCCCACCTTTTGCTCTTTCGCATACCATGGCCCCAGTCACCAACGGTCGCCACATCTTCAACGAGGTCCCGATCGGTATATCCAAATAGACCAATCACGGAGGATGATAGCTTATGCCATCTTGACACAGGCTACCCCATTCCTGGCAGAACAACCGTGTACGATGGAACTCAGACGATCGACCTCGAAAATGTGGATTTGCAGGGTGGATTTCTTGTGAAGACGTTGGTCTTGTCGATTGATCCTTACTTGAGGGGCCGTATGAGAGATGCGGTTATCAAGTCCTACAGAGTGAGCTCACTTCTCCCTCGTGCGTACGTCAGATCGTTAATGTCGCGGTCGGTCGGTAGCCTGCTTTTCCCCTCGGAAAACCGTGGGCACATCTATTATGCTCTTTACCACTCCAGTATTGACACGTGCTATCATCCAAGACTTGAGAATTATGGCGTGGGCACCGTGCTACGCTCTGAGAACCCTGCATTCCAGATTGGTGATCATATTTATGGGATGTTCCGTGAGTGATGATCACCTTTATGTTTCCTCCCATTCACTAGCTTTGCAGCATTCGAGGAGTACTGGGTGCAGACTCAAATTGAAGGCGTTAGGAAGTTAGAGAATAAGCACAACCTATCCTGGAGCGTGTTTATTGGAGCAGCTGGTATGCCAGGTAGGTTGTTTATCAAGTCGCGCTCGGACTTCATGGACTTCATTGCTTCACATAGGCCAAACAGCGTACTGTGCATGGAAGGAGTATGCACAGGCGAAGAGGGTAAGGAGCTAGCACACCACCCTGTGTTCCTTATTCACTAGTCATCAAGGGTGAGACAGCATTTGTCTCGACTGGAGCAGGCGCGGTCGGGTCGTGGGTCTTCCCTTCTCAAAACATATGGCGTTAAACCAACGATGCTTCCAGTCTCGTCATTCAGCTCGCGAGACGTGACGGGCTCAAAGTGATTGCTTCGGCGGGGTCTGACGAAAAGGTTGCGTTTATGAAGGAGATCGGCGCAGACGTAGCCTTCAACTACAAGACCACGAAGACGTCCGAAGTTCTTGAGAAAGAAGGTCCGGTCGACATGTAAGCTGCTTCGCCACATACCCTTGAAGATGTCTCATTTCTTGTACAGTTATTGGGATAACGTTGGGGGTGAAACCCTGGAAGCAGCATTGGACGGTGCTGCAAAGAATGCACGATTCATTGTAAGTCAAGATATAAGCGTTAGCAATGTTGCCCCGCTGGGCTCACCCTCGTTAATAGGAATGTGGAATGATCTCCTCGTATAATGCGAAACCTTACCACATCAGGGTGAGTGGCGCTTGAGTGTTGTTTAGGGTGAGCGACGATAGCCCTTACGTTGATTCTTTGGATCTTTTAGAACTTGATGACCATCGTGGGCAAGGAGATCAAGATTTACGGTTTTATCGTTGGCTCCATTCTGCCCAAGTACAAGGATGCATTCTATACGGAAGTACCTGAGCTCATTGCGTCAGGAGCGTTCAAACTCAGAGAAGATTTCACGAGGGGTCTCGAAAACGTGGGAGAGGCGATTTTAGCCGTGCAGAAGGGGACGAATAAGGGGAAGAGTGTCGTCGTGGTCGCAGATCAGTAGTCACTATGCTATGCCCTTCCAGTTGGACTTCCTACAATGTTGCCCAATCGAGCTTCAACGTCAACGTTTCACCCTTGTGAACGAGTGTGAAGTCACGTTCACAACAACGAGGCTTTTCCTTAATCAAAAATCTCCAGTGCGCAACTCGATCTTTCCTCGTTCACCACAACCTTTTTGGTTCAAGTTCACCATGACTTCGACGAATGCACAACTCGGAGTTGACGATAGAGTTTTCTGACTGGCCAGGACTCGGAATCTCGCCTTACAGAACTCATCCCAGCTGATCCTGGGCGTCGTGGCAGCGACCGAGTCGGTGGTTGACCCACATTTAACCATTTGTACTGCCCATTTGTCCGTCTCGAGGACAGCCTCCAGGGAACAAATGGTATACAAAAGCGCAACATTCGTCCTTCACTTCTCTCGCTCGTTCGCCCACTGGTTCACGAAATGCACCTCGTATTCAGTTCCAGCGACCACTTAAACACTGACATCTCCGACGAGCAAGGCCACGTTCTATACTCTGTTTTAACACCCTCCGACGTCAAGCAACTGACTACAATCACGAAGTACCGCTGGAGTGGCCGGAGTGGTATATCGGAGATGATGAGTATCATCGAATGGCACAAGTTGAAGAAAACTCTCTTTAGGTTCAACGGCGAGGTGCTCGAGGCTGATACGATGCTCGAGAAACGGCCATGGAAAACGTGCGTACATCCGACGGGACAAATTGTCAATGATAATGGCTAATGAACGGTAAATGAAATAGTGGTTATTATTTCCTAGGACCGGACGGGCAGTCTTACAAATGGAAGACCGAGCCAGCGTACTGCTGGGTATGTCCTCCTCGCTTGATCTTTCTTAATTTGGGAGCCCTAACTTGCATGTCATAGCTCAAACCTGCAGGATTGGACGTCGAGCTCGCGAGATTTCACGAGAAGAACATTGGCATCATGAAGGCATCTCATCCTCCGTATCTCCGGGTCTCTTCCAAAGCGGTTCCGATGCTCGATCACGTCATTCTCACGTATATCTATGTCGAGTCGTTGCGCCGGAACCGGTCGGGGACGCCGCGCCAGCAGAACTACATGAGAACGCGAAAAGTCCGACGAGGATGAAGTGATTGGGTTTCGGGCAGTCTATTCCTTCTGATTACTGCCCACGCTCGTCTGGTCACTGCGAATAGAGCGGGTGGAGTCTTTCCGGGGAGGAGGGTGTCATTTTTGGTCCTGTCATAGTACCTGCACAGGATGTCGACAAACTGAACACGAGGTTTTGCTGAGCTGTGCATAGAATCCGATCGAGGTATTCATTCTGGAAGCTTGGGGCCTGAAGGTGTGGGATGTTGTCTCTGTTGCTTCCTCTTTTGAGAGTTTGACACATTCCATAGGAACTCTCTATCGAGTTGTTCTCTGATGTGTCGTCGGCACTTCTATCACAGCTTTCAAACAGGGGGACAACAAGAGTCTGTGTTTGACAGAGCAAAAACAAGCGAGCATTGCTCACCAGCTCAGCCTATCCACCAAATCCCCCATCATTGCGTCACCGAATGGATTCGCAACTCACCCTCGTGGACCCTAGCATCGCAGCCACGAGTGGGAATACAATTCTAATGTTCGACAAAGACGATATGAAGAATACAACCATTCGCATCCATGGGGATGCCGAACCAAGCTACTTCGTTCATACCGTGGATAACAAGACAACCATCATCCACGCACACGACGTCCTCGTGGCAACAGTCGAGCGCAAGATGCTCCGCCCAGATTCGATCTCCTTCGGGAGTTCTTCGCCGATGGATCTTGCTGATTGGCTCAAGGCACCTAAGTTGTCGTCTTTGTGAGTGCCTGGTTTGGCTTCCTCTGAGACCAAGCACCTGAATACCTAAGTTCAGTCCACTCACCTTTCAAGAAAGAGCTCGACGTCTCGAGTGGAGGGGAAACTTTATCGGGCAACTAGCCGTAGGTCACACTATCGCTGATACTACCGCTGATGCTGAATGATTTTCTCTTATTAGTTGTACGACCCGAGTATTCGTGAAAGTGGGCCCATCGCA
Source organism: Chalciporus aff. trinitensis (assembly GCA_038089015.1). Lineage (NCBI taxonomy): Eukaryota > Fungi > Basidiomycota > Agaricomycetes > Boletales > Boletaceae > Chalciporus > Chalciporus aff. trinitensis. The sequence continues at coordinate 8,222 of JBBPJZ010000494.1, read as the reverse complement.
TGGTTTGCGAAATCCCGTAGACGTGCTGTAGATGGGAAGCTTGTGGTTTACGACGCATTCCTCACTGTCAAACCAGACTATGATGACGTGAGAGACATGATTGTCGTCTCTTGCTTGTTGGCAGAGCAGAAGTTGCGGATGAAGGCCAAGGATGTTGTTCTAGGGGAGGGGAGGGCTCAGGGAATGTACTGTGGATAACGATGCAACGGGCGATAGATACTGTATGAGGAAATGCTGATCTCCTCACAACTCGGAGTCACAAGAGCACATGAGTTAAACTGAGCTGTTGTCGAGGGCGAGCACGACGTGGTCTACGAAGGATTTAGAATAGAGGACACGAATAGTGAGTGGAAACACATAGCGAATGACATCAGTACTCTCCGATCACCTATTTTGAAGAACATGGACACATTCAGACCCACCAGTCACTTCCGCTCCGTTACTTGTTCTAATCAGCCTCATCCCTGCGTCCCCTCGTTATTCGCCTTATCATCCTCCCGTTCCCCTTGAGGCTCGCTACCACTGGCTAACCCCAGCCTAGACTCTGCTTGTTCATTCATGTTCTGCACTGTGGTGTTGGCCAAGTTAGCTATCTTGATCACGTTGCCGTTGATATTGCTGCTCATGTGTTTCCCGACATCTTGGCGGAGTGTCTCGACATAGACGTATGTCAGTATGACGTGATCCAACATGCCCACCGCCTCGCAAGAGACCTCGAGATGAGGGGGGCGATATTCTTTTATGATTCCATAAGTCTTTCTATAGAATTTGGCGAGTTCGGTCTCTGCATCTGCGGGCTTGAGCTGTGGGCGTACAATTCTCCATTCAATCATCATGGAGGCGCTGCACAAATCAATAAGACGTACCCAACAGTGGTTCAGTTCCATTTTCCACTGGTAGGATTTATCATCTGGACCTGTGAAGTAGCGTCCACTTCAAGTTTTCCCCCTGATCGTCAGCGGGAAATCTCGATTTTGGATTCAGAGACCTACAACTCCAGCATGCGACTCTCGAGCATCTTATCGGCGTTGATAACCTTTTCTTGAAAGCGGATGATAGCACTGCCGATGATACGCCACTCGATGATTGCCATCGTCTCTGGGAAACTACCCTCCTCATTCCGAACGTACTTGGTAATCGTGGTAACCCTGTTCAGAGCCAAGGGTGTCTTGATGGTGTACAGTTTTTGGTTCTTTTCGTCGAAGATATCAGTGTTCAAGTGGTTGGAGTTACTGAAGATAAAGCGTGGCATGGTGTGAGTCGAGGTTGGGAGTGAGGAAGCGGGCGAAATGGGTTGGGATCATATGAGGACGACAGACCCATGGTTTATACCCAGTCCTTCAGGGGTGAATGTTTGAACACGAGGACATAAGGCGGTGCGAGAAGCTGATCGTGACAGACCGGCGATATTGCGAACGCTATTGCGATGCAAGGGTCCGGGTTAACAAGGCATCTGTCAAGATACGATGTCCTCGGAGCCTGAGTATGAAATCTTTAGTTCTGAGCGAACTGATCGCAGTTTACATTAGGCGGCGTGACTGGTAGGGATAATGACTGGACCGCATGAGGTCGAATGATTAGGCAGCGACAATCAGGGTCAAACAATACGCAACGAGAAACGCTCAAAGCCCTCAACCACCAGAGAAGTTCCAGTCTTTGTCCCCTTCGTTCGACGGGTTCTTGGGTGATCCTGCCGTCGAGCTCGAGTATGTTATCTATATCAATATCCGTGACGGTACTGCCGTTGGTATAGGTGACTGACGCTGTTGGTGATAGGCCAATGGTTGTCGGTTTCTTCCTGGCGTAGTGTCTCGGCATAGATAAAAGTGAGTATAACGTGATCCAGCATCTGAACCACATCAGAAGAGACCCCGAGATAGGGCTGGTGCGATATCCCCAGGACCACGGAGGCGGAGTTCTTCCCGTGGAATCTCGCGAGCTCGACCTGCGATTCTACAGGCTTTAGCTTGAGCGGATGCTCATGTCAAGCTTCCGACGTCCACGGGATAGAGAAAGGACATACCCAACAATACGTTGTCTCGAATTTCCACTTATAATAATTCCCATCTGGACCTGCAAAGTGACGGCCACTGATCGAGTCCCCCCCGAATCAGCAACAGATCATGGGTTAGACTGTCACTGCTGGATACACGTACGTTTCACCGAGGTGTTTTTGAAGCATGATATTGGCTGGAATTGTTTTCCCTTTAAAGCGGACGATGGCATCTGTTAACCCTTGCCACTCAATGACTGCCATGGTCGGCTGGTAGAGAGGGGGACCACCAGCACTCTGATACGAGGTGATTGTGGTGATACGCTTGAGAGTGGAATCACGCCGCGTCGAAACGGTATACAGGACGTCGCCTCGTTCGTCAAGAATGTTCGTGTTTAGGTGGTCTGAACTACTGAATATGAGATGCATGTCACGACTGGGGGAAGAGTGGTGAGGGCGGTTGTTGGAACGCTGATACTTGCTTTAAGTATAGCTTTGCGGATTGAAGATAAGACGGGGGCAGTGCAATTAAATTTGTATACGTTGCAGCTGTCTGGGTCACTGATCACGACAAGATACCGCACTTACACAAGTGCGAAAACACTGAACGGTAATTTGCATATAAGGAGGGCACTATGAAAGGGTGCCGTAAGTTGTACAAGAGAGCTTCACCAAGAACGTCTGTGAACACCAAATGAGTCGCCGCATGTAGATTTAGCAAATAATAACAAGGAGCAGAGCAAGAATAGAGGATTTTGGCATCCCTGTATCTCTATCCATCTCATGGTCCGAATCTCCTGTTCGGGGGCCTCTGACTTTTCGGATCCTTGCGTAACTTCTCGACATAGACGAACGTGAAGATGATGTAGTCCAAAATGGGTACCGCTTGAGAAGAGACGTCAAGAGACGGGGGATAGTACTCTTTCCCAATTCCAAGATGCCTCTGGTGTGATCTAGCAAGCTGACTATAAGAATCTGAAGGTCTAAGCTGCATTAACGAGTCACAGTCAATGAAGCGAAAACAGGCAATATGTATAATGATAAATACCCAGCAATAATCCGCTTCGAGTTTCCACTTGTAAGCCTTTTTATCGGGACCTACGAAATGTCGTCCTCTGTTTACGATCCAATCAGTTGCAGAGCGCGACTTTAAGCTTGAGCTAGAGACCTACAATTCTAATAGTCGCTCCTCTAGCATTAGGTCGGCGCGGATTTCCCTTCCTTGGAACCGGATGATATCACCAGTGAAACTGTGCCACTCGATGACTCCCAATGTCTGCGGTGATCCAGTAGAACCGCTCCAGAGGTACTTGGTAATCGTAGTGACCTTGTTGAAAGCCCCAGGTGTCGAGATGGTGTAAAGCTTGTGACCCTGCTCGTCCGAGATATTTGTGTTCAGGTGATCGGAGTCGCTGAAAATGAGACGTGGCATGTTGTGCGTTGTACGCAGGGGGTTTTCGAGATGGCGTACTAGCTACCAGTGAATAATATGTAGCGAGACAGGACGTCAATAATCCTAAGGCCTAAATACTCTCGTCTCGGAGGCAGTGAGCAAGCAGGCAGTGCCCGACCCAAAATACAACCTGGTGATCATGAAATCGTGAGGCATTTACGCCATCGCATCGTGAAACTTCGAGGATCTCATCGAGGACCCGGATCGTCACGGTGTTGGCGCAGCTCGCCCATTCGGTGAAAAACCTGAGCGGAGTTGTGAAAGGCGAGTGCGCAAACCAAGGTATAACCTGGTATAACCCGGAGATCCGTTGTCTACTAATCGGAGAGGCCTTGAGCCATGGAAGGCTCTGCATCGTTCAAGTCCGCCAGTGAGAAGTTGAGGTCTGTGCGAAACATCTCAAGGTCCAACATGGAACGAGAAATATGGATGGTGGCTGCTCGCCTGTCATTCACGGGGCATCATGGTTGTTGGCAACAGTCATGAGACGTGTGGCGGCGGCGCCACCAATCCCTTCTTTGCATACTGCGGCTGGCTGGGGCACCGCTGCATTTCGGCTGGGTTCAAAGGTCTGTACATACAGGTGACGATACAGTGAACAAGAGCGGGTAACGATACAGATTTCTGTCTCATGATGTTACAGTGTTAGCATCCAAGTCCACGGTATCGTGGAGGGTTTACGCTGGTCCTCGACGTACACGAACGTGACGATGATGTGGTCTAACATGTGTACCACTTCGGGAGAGATATCGAGATATGCGGGGTGACCCTGCTTCAGAATGTCAAGATTCCTCTCGTAGAATACAACAAGCTTCCTGTCACTATCTGCGCGCGAGAGCTGCGATAAATAGCCACTGTCAGCTAACGAAACCTGAGTAATGCAAAGAGGGGTGACATACCCCAAGATGCGATGCGAGTTTCCACCCGTAATGCTGTCCATCCGGACCAAGGAAATAGCGTCCTCTGTTTGCAACCGTGTCAGTGACGAGTTTCGACCCGAATTTCGGTGCACTCACGATCCCCCCTTTCGATCCTTGAGCATCTCGTTTGCGTGCATTTCCTTTCCTTGGAACTGGATGATGTCGCTTTTAGAAGTGTGCCAATGGATGACTCCCATGATTTGCGTTGAACGAGTAGCACTGCTCCCAACATACTTGATAATGGTGGTGACTTGGTGGGAGCCCCAGGTTGAGATGGCGTAAAGTTTGTCGCCCTGCTCGTCCGAAATGTCTGTGTTCAAGTGGTTGGACTTGCTGAATATGAAACGTGTCATAGTAAAAACTATGGGAAGGAAGGCGACTTGGGGATAGGCCAACTGTAAAAGGAGCAATACAGGACATGATCGATCTCAAATAGTGCTTGAGGGGCGAGCGAGCCGGGGGTGCACGGGCCGATAAAACCGCGACCTTGACTGCTTGACCCCCAGGGCCCAGGGCGCTGCACAGTTAAATCCCGAGAGAGCAAAGCACTCGAAAGACCCCCAAGTAACGAGGGAATCGCGGTCCACGGACGCTGCTTTAACTTGTCACAGTAGTCGTCGGGAGCGAACAGATTATACTTGCAATTGCATTGCGAGCTGAAGCGTGGAGTTAGTAATAAACGTCACTGATCATTCCAGCTGAGTGGGGTGGCGGGACAGCGTGGAGATAATTATTATGATTTCCTATTTTCTCTCTGACAAGTCCTGATTTGGACATATAAGCACAGTCGTCCCACGATAACATCGACTGTCGAGCACAACTCCAAGACAATCCTCACCACTCCACATTCCTTCGCCCTTCTCTAATCCTCCATACTCGACTACACTAATACTCCACCTTTACTACTTATCCTTTAGTTTGGTCCTCCAAAATGTCACAGTGGGGCCAACCGGGGTATCAGTATCCCATGCAGACGGGCTTTCCTGCTGCACAACCGCAGCAACAGCAGTTCCAGCAACCTCAACAGCTCAATCCGGCCCAACAATTCCAACAACATCAGATTGGCTTTGGAGGTAATCCGGGAGTACCATCGTTGGGCTCAGGGTTCGGAGGTCTTGCCCCACAGCCAACTGGATTCCCCGGCGCGCGTCCTCAAGGCTTTCAGCAGCCTCAGCAGACTGGTTTTCCTGGACCACAGGGCGTAAATGCAGGCTTTCTGCAGGCTCAGCCTACCGGGTTCGTCGGTGCTACTTCCGGCTTCCAACAACGTGCACCACCTCCCCCGATTCCCCCCGTTCCCCCACTTCCAACTCAATATCAGCGAAGCGCGCCTCCACCTCCGCCCCCACCCGTTCCTCAAGTACCATCCAACTTTCTGAGTGTGAATCAGACTAGTTTGGGTGGTCCTTCCACCGGCTCATTCGGTACTCCAGGTTTGATTGCGCAGCCAACTGGTGTTGGTCTTCTTTCGCAACCTACTGGGTTTGCAGGACGCACCCCAGCTCCATTGGTACCTCAGGTCACCGGCTTTGTTGACCCTCGTCTCCAAATGATGTCAAGCTCATTCATGCCTGCCAATATGTCCGCACCGTATACATCTGGAGGTGCTCCGCAGCTCGCACCGCCACCACAACAACAACTGGGTGGCCTCTCGTTGCAACAAAGCTTCCAGCAGCACAATCAAACGCATGGAAGAGGAAACGCACCGAAAATTCCTTGGACACTGGGCAAGGCTGAAAAGAAACAGTATGATCAAATCTTCCGTGCTTGGGATGCGCAGGGTACGGGTTTCATCAGTGGTCAGACAGCGTTAGAGGTCTTCGGTCAAAGCGGATTGGATCGGAACGATCTCGCGAGGATCTGGTCAGTTCAGCTTTTAGTCGCCATTATCTCTGCAGGTTGAAATCTTATGACCTGGCGTTTCACAGGACACTCGCTGACGCCGATAATCGGGGTAAACTAAATATGGCAGAGTTTCATGTTGCCATGGGATTGATCTACCGCAGTGCGTATTAATTCATTTAGCTTTCATTTATTGCGTTGGTTCTTCCCTAGATTGCCAATTAATGTATCGCTCATTTTTAGGGCTCAACGGAAACGATATTCCTGATGAGCTTCCTGCCGAACTCATTCCTCCATCTTCGCGGGATCTTGATACCTCCGTCAATTTCCTCAAAGACATTCTCAAGAACGACACCCGTGCGCGTTCTCCAGCAGGAGTTGATGCCCCTGTGTCGTATCTGAAAGATCGGTCTTTAACCTCGTCTTCTTCCTTCACTCAGCGAGGCGGCCGACAGGACGCGACCGTGTACAAACATGAAGACACTGAACCTCCGGGTGGTTTCTACCAGCCCCGCAATCGCCACGTAGACCGGAGTGCAGTTCGATCTCGTGCAGATGACGCTAGTCCTGCAACCGCTGATTTGTCCTCCATCAAGAGACAACTTTTGAACACCCAGAAGATGCTCGATGATACGTTGGCGCACGAGCAATCCTCGGATGCGCTGGACAGGGAGTTGGAAGATTTGCGTTATAGGATCTCCAGGCTACAAGATGATCTCGAGTACAACGCTAAAGGTCCTAGGAGCACGGCGAAGGATGAAGAGAGAAGACGACTGGAGAGGGAGCTTGTGAGGTTGATGCACGATGAGGTTCCCGATCTCGAGAAGAAAGTGGAAGAGAGAGAGGCACGGAGAGACAGAGAGAAACGAGAGTGGGCGCGCGATCGGGATAGAAGGAACGAACGATCTGGAAGGTACGGTGGTGACGACAGTGGGAGATATTCACCCGCCTCACGGTACAGAGGGGATGGAGAAAGGCCGTACTCGAGGGGCGCGTCGAGGTATGATCAAGATGACCGTGACAGACGTCCGGATAGTAGGGAGGATCGGAGGTCGCCTCCCACGGCTCGTACACGCACACCCCCTGCAGCTCCTCCTGCCCCACCCGCTAGTAACATTGCTCCCCCGCCTGCACCTCCTGCACCTTCTCGGTCTCCTGCACCTACGAAGAACATGACTTTCGAGGAACGACAGGCATATATTCGTGCTGAGGCTCAACGACGCTTAGAAGCCCGTAAGCAGGCCCTCGGTGTCGCCTCACCTGCAGGTACTGCTTCCCCTGCTCTTGACACCACCATCGAAAGCCGTCTCGCTGAAGAGAAGAAGGAAGCGGAAGAAAAGGCCCGCGAAGCAGAGAGGCAAGCTGAAGAACGCGAGAAGCAAAGGCGGGAGAAGCTGGAAGCTGAGAAGGCCCTGAAGGAAGGCAAGACTTCGACGCCGACACCTACGCCGACAGCTCCGCCCCCAGCTCCTGCGCCCGTACCTACGCCAACTGCTACCCCATCAAAGCCTGCTCCGCCTACACCTAAACGTGCACCTGCTCCTCCTCCACCAAGGAAGATACCTCGTGTGCCCACTGTGCCTTCACCAAATCAGGTCCCCACTCCACCTATTCCCGCTGTGTCAGTCTCTCCTGCTCCCGTCATCCGTACACCGGTACCACCACCAGCCCCTGCTGAACCAGAGGATGACCCTGAGGATGCTGCTCTCAGAGCAAGACAAGAGGCTCTGCGCAAGAAAGCTCAGGAACGCGCTGATCTCATACGCAAACTTGAGGAGGAAGAGGAACAAGCTCGCAAGGCTGAGGAAGCGTACAAAGAACGCAGGAATCAATTCTTGGCTGCTAAAGATGCGACTAGTGCACCTGTTACGCCGTCTCCACGCTTTGTTCCTCCAGCACCGCCTGTGTCTGCCCCCGTACAAGCGGAAGAGCCTGAGCAGGAGGATGCAGTTCCCCTTCCACCACCTCCACCACCTGTTCTTCCAACATCTGCCGCGGCTGGTGACAAACCTAG
>JBBPJZ010000493.1:0-18827 GCA_038089015.1 Chalciporus aff. trinitensis | reverse complement strand
GGAATGCTACCGGGCTCTAGTCGTAATAAGTTAGCTCCAATTCTCAGCCCCACTTGGTCGCCACCCTCAATGTCACAGATCGCGTTCGTGACAGATTCTACAGCGCGGTGACCACGAGGTCGGTCTCTACATGGTGCTCGCTTCTCAACAGTTACGCCTCCCATCTCGTTCAGAAGATCCTGTTGAACTTTCTTCATGTCCGTTAATCCCCCCCTGCCGCCCAGTGTCAGGAGGACCATCGCCGTATGTACCTGTAGATACGCCCAGGGTGATTCACCGACCTCCTTGAATAGACTTGCTTCAAGAATCCATCCATCGACTTGAGAACTTCTCTTTACGCTCTATCACCATCCAATTTAGCATAGATAGAGAGCCGCGTTCATTCCCTAAAAGATTCAACCAGACATGCTCCATTACATGACGCACGACCGTTGGTGGAGGTCCAGGTATGAGCCTGTCCATGTCATCGCTGTCAATGTCCGTCAAGCTTTTTCCCGTGTCTTGTCAACAGTGCCAAGACAATTTTCATTGCTAATTCTGGAAGATCATTTCTAGTGTATCATACCCATAAATATCCCCGGAAGCGGTCCAGACATTCGTAGTCATGAGGCTCCCCAACGCCAGCTAAGCGTCCATCCATTCGAGCAGCACGGGACTATCCATCGGTCTGCTTGGTCCGTGTCGTCCGTATGTATTTCCCCCCTTGAGATACATATAGCCCAAGCCAGGGACCGATTCATCGATGTTCCTCAGTCTTACGTGCTGTGGGATGGCCCGGTGGTCCAGCCCAGGGGTTCTCTAGCATGCAGTACCTTACTGGTACTCTTGGTCGAGAATGACGAGCCTTGGACAGCCTTTCAATGGACGAATCTGATCTCCGAACTCTCCGGGAAAGGCTGATCTGCGCTAGGTATTCACACGTACTTTGCCATTTTCATTGCAGTGTTGACGAATCTGATCTCCGAGCTCTTCGGTACTTTGTCATTCATCGCCATTCCCGAGTGGGTTTTTTGGGGGTCTTAGGCATGGCCTAGGCCAGGCGGCCGAAGTTGCGCGCGCAATCTGCTGAGACCTTCAAAACACAGATGTTTCGGGCGCAAGAAGCAGCAGAGACGGGATTCGTTGATTGGCATCCAAGAGGGACAGGAATACGAGCGTAAACATGAGCGCATCCCAGCAGAAATTCTAGCATCTTCGATTAATAAAGTGGGCGTTATGGTATACCTGTAAGTAAATTCGGCAATAACCAGATCCTACGGATTGTCCCAACGGCGATAGCGAGCGAAAAGTTAGACAGAGCAGATCCAGGGTTTCCAGTAGAAAAGGGAGACTCCGCGTTCTTAATCCCATAAGACTAGCGCCGCCCTCTCGACATTATCAATGCATCACCCACCAGGCCGCTGCCAAAAACACACAAACGGGAGGCCATGCGACACCGAACACATCCTCAAGGAACCCAACCATCAACCCCGCTTTACGGTGGGATATTTGATGGTCGGTTCTTGAAAACCAGTCTCCGCACTGTTTGGGCAACCTGATGCGGTGTCGCTGTCCTTGGAATGTGAACGTCCATGTCCAGGGAGAAGAGTAACTCCGACCACGCGGGGAAGGATGATTCCGTGAGTCGTGGGCAGGGAGCGAATCATCGGCATCGGACCTATGGTGCGAGTGAGAGAGCAGTATGTCGGTGGTATCTCGACGACTGTGCTTTTTGCTCCATGTTTGATGCCTTGCGCCCCCGCGGACACGAGAGACGTTGTAGACAAACAGGGTGAAGAAGGAGAGCAATACGAGGGGAATGTAAATCTTCAAATAGATGCCAAGTTGATCTGGTAGCGTGCAAGGTGCATGCAAAGGAGGGGGCACTGGAATTTGGGTCATGCGACCTGGTGAAGGGATTGTTGAAGTGAGGGAGAGTAGTTGGAAGCCAGGTCGACGAATTCCCATCGCCATTGAGAGCGACTTGACAGTGATTTCTTGAACCTGCTCGTTCGACGAAGGGATGGTATGTTCGTATTCACAATAGTCATGATCGTCACCACTGCTATCCGGTCAGCAGTAGGTTGTGCAGATAAAGCATCGACAAACCTCATAATCAGAGACGGTTTCAGGTATTCGAGTAAAAACTTCGTTGCTCCATCCATAAGGGTATTCTGATAGCCGAACCCAAAGCCTTGTCGTATCGACCCTTTCTCTCGCATAGGGCCGCAGGTCGCATTCGAAGGTCGTGCGAGAGGAATATGGGTAAAGAGTATGAGAGGCGCATCCGACATAATGGACACAGTCTTCTTTACGAACTCCACGGGACCACCCGAAATAGGTGCCCAGCTCTCAAACGATTGCCCACGTTCGGCACGCAGCACATCCTCTTCTGCGAGAGAAGGAGCGTCAATGAACACTAGCGTGTGGTTCGCGACCGTATGACGGTGATTCCGAGGTCCAAAGTGAGAGACATATCGCTCGCCAGCCTCGATGGAGAACCAGGGGGAATCACCGAGGCTAGAAGCGTGAGTCAGGGAAGGGGCATTCTGCAAACCAAAAGAAGACGAACCCTACATCATGATTTCCTGGTAGGTAAAACACTGGCAATAGTGAATCACCCATATTGAAGATACTCTGGTATCGCGCATAGTAGGCTTCGTATCTGGAATGAAACCGAACTTGATTCATACATGAAGCGAAGCACTCAGTGCCAGATCTAGAAAACGTACTCGGTGTCGGACATAGCTAATCTGCCGTTGTCCATCATATCACCTAGAATGGTCCACAGTTCTCAATCCGAATTCCGCGCATCGAAGTAGCTGGACTAACCTAGGACAACCAAGGCATCGGGCCGAAGTTGGCGGAACGCAGAATTCCAATTCTTCCGAAGATTCAAGTCGACCATGTACTGACTGAGAGCGGAGAGGAATCGACCACGACCAGGATAAGAATGTCGGTCGATTATTTGTGGATCCGCCATAACAAGTATGCGAACGATACGTGAATCGGGGATGGGAGGCTGAGATAACGACGGTTCTTCGCAGTGTTTCGGGAAGGAACAAGATAGGTACGTACCTGACGTGTATCGGGCCAATGGCAGTCGAGTAGAGCAAATCGGAATGTCCCAAGCTCAAGCCAAAGGACTACTAGAACCCACACTGTTCGCAAGCCGTTGCGGAGTACACGGTGGTTGATGTTCAACGACATGGCTAAGGACTTGACTTGACTGAAAGCCAAGAACGTGTACCAGAGCCAGTCAGAGACCACACCACGTCAGGTCGTCCGGGGTAACTTGAGGAAGTTGGGAGAGTACTAGCGTAAGACAACTCGGGTGAAGCCGACGGAAACAAAAATACAACTACCCGCGCTTGGACAGTTTGTTCTCGACCACTAAGCACTACGGCTGTTTTCCAAACCTCCAATTGCCTGCTGGGCTAGGTAGACTGCTATTCGAGGTTAATCGAAATCTCTGCGCAACATGCAAGTATCTGAATCCGTCCTTGGCTACCAGGGGTTTTCAGGACCAGGCTGTCAGGTCCGGACTACCGTTGCCTGGACAAATCCAAGAACCTTGTAATCAAAGCTCACAGATCCCGCCGTGCCCCGTTTGGGAGCTCTGCCCCGAGCCAGCACATTAGCAGCCGACCCTGTATTCCCCCTCGCAGGGTCATGTCCTGGTGCAATTATGCACCATAAGTTTCGAGAGTCTTACTGAGCGTGGGCTGAAAGATCTTACAGCGGAATGAGGAAGCTAGAAATTTTAGGCTTGATTGTTGGGCGTCTGAGCTGATCTCGGGACGATTTGTATGTCATACCGCTGTGTTCCTCTCACGTCGTGTATGTAAATTGCTGATTGTGCAACTGTCCAGCGATGTTCGCGATTGGCAATCTTTGACTAAACAACCTCAAACCTCCGATATCAGCCTAAGTTTGGCTCAGGTATAAATTCACTGCACGGCAAACATGATCGCCGGTTCTCTTTTTCCTCCTGCTCTTGCAACTCAATGACCGCCGCGTCCTCTGATGCTCGCCATGACGAACAGGCGCCATTGCTTCCAGCTAGCAGCGGGAACGAAACAAAGAAGCCCACTCCTTTACCAAAAGTTCAGATCTGCGTTCTGATGCTTTCTGTCCTGGTTGAACCCATCGCCTCGCAGTGCATATACCCATTCATCAACCAGGTGAGCATGATCGTATCAATCACCCCCTCGAACGCGTACTAACCATTTCCATCGCCTAGCTCATCCGCGAGCTCGATATCACCGGGGGAGACGAAACGAAAGTTGGTGAGTAATCCACTTTCTAATGGATTCCAAGTCCGCTCAATCTGTGCCTTTCAGGATACTATGCAGGGATGATAGTACGTAAAGAGCCGTAAAGTCTTTGCTCGCCGCCGACTCACATTGACGGACGCCGATACCAGGAATCGCTTTTTTTTGTCACTCAGTCTATGACAGTCCTTCAATGGAGCCGGGTGTCCGATTATATAGGTCGTAAGCCGGTGTTGTTGTTGGGCATCTTTGGCCTTTCTATATCCATGTTTTGCTTTGGTTTATCACGTACGTTTACTGGTTTGGTGTTGAGGTGCGTATATTGTCGGATCACGTCGGTGCCTTTCTCATCTTCCATTTGCTCAGCCGGTGCATCACTGGTGCTCTAAACGGGAACATCGGCGTTATGAAGAGTATGCTAGGCGAGCTGACTGATTCGACAAACATGGCTCAGGGCTTCGCCCTGTTGCCCATAGCCTGGTCCTTGGGTATGACCATGGGGTAAGCATGGTGCTTCGTTTCATACAAAATCTGGCTGACGGATGGCACAGTCCAGTTATTGGTGGAATACTTTCACGGCCTCAGGATCAATTCCCTCAGATCTTTACATCCCCCTTCTGGGCACAGTACCCGTATTTCTTGCCCTGCAGTGTTGCCGCAGGGTTCGCATTGCTGACCTTTGTGGCTGTACTATTGTTTCTGAAAGAGGTTTGTGATCTAACAACGCGTATACTGTAGTTTCTCCTGCTAACATCCACCTAGACACTACCTCCGAGTGTCCCACCTGAGAAACTCGGCGCTATCATCGACACAGAATCCGGCGGCAGCGAAATCAGCTATGGTACAATTGACTGCCGGCCAGAGTTTCCTGCATCACCCGCCGATGCCCCGCTGCCTCTTAGCAAGCTACTTAACCCGTCAAGTGTGCTGCGCATAGCCAACTATGCAGTGCTTGCTATTCTGGAGATAGCGCTATACTCACTTCAGCCTCTTTTCTATTCCACACCAGTCGAGTACGGAGGTCTCGGCTTCACACCTATGATGATTGGGATGTGGATGGCTTGGTTCGGCATTTTCAATGGCCTCTTTCAGGCGTTCTTCTTTGCTCCGCTGGTCGATCGCATCGGCCCCAAAAACTTGCTACGTATCTCCCACTTCTGTTTCATCCCCCTTTTCTGCTTCTTCCCCCTCGTTAACTGGGTTGCTCAAACCTGGGGGATCACATGGATTGTATGGGTTCTGCTTGCTTGTCAGCTTGCATTGACAATCATCATGGACATGTCTTTTGGTGTGTGGCATCCTTGGAACTGGCGGCGTCACTAACAACGGAGTCCTAGGTTGTGTCCTGATGTACATCACTGCGGCAGCCCCCAACAGGCGTTGCCTTGGCGCGTTAAACGGTGTTGCCCAGACCACCGCCTCTGTCGTTCGCGCCATTGGCCCCGCAGCAGCAACCTCAATGTTCGCATATTCTATCCGCAACAATCTCTTGGGCGGACACGCTGTTTATGTCATCCTTGTCCTTTTATCCATTGCAACGATACCGTTGGGAGCGATGTTACCGGAAGATGTGGCAGTCTCTTGTTGAGCAGATATGTTGAGCAGAAAGATGGATGCGAGGAGAACATGACGCCACAAAAAATATACCTGGGGACGTTTCTACATCCATTAGGTGTGTCGTTCTCTTTGATTTATTACCTTTTTTTCTTCTATGATGGATGCACGAAATTGGATGGGTACCTGTAGACGGTTATCAGGTTATCAGACAATCTTGACGTTTGTTGCATGTTGTAATTTACCTCGGGCATGTATCTACACATTTCTTCAATCAATACCATCATTGTTTTTACGATCGTCTCCGACTCACGTATTCTGGTGGCGAAGACTAGGCTCGTCACTGTGCTGCCACTGAGTGCTGAGCGGGGGTTTTTTCACACGCAGGACGAGGCTCACTTTCTTGTCCCTCGACACCAATGACAAAACCTCAGATTTTGCAAACTACGCTCCTCGGAGCTGGTCAGGAAGTTGGGAGATCGTGCATTGTACTGCAATATCAAGGAAAAACTGTTGTTTGTGATACTGGTATTCATCTCGCACACGCTGGGATGGCAGCTCTGCCCTTCATTGACCAGTTGGACTGGAGCACTGTCGATGTGATCCTCATCACTCAGTAGGTTTCGTGGAAGCACACAGTTTTATTCGTTGTCTTATCATCATGCTTGCTAGCTTTCATCTCGACCATGTGGGTGCATTGACCTACGTCATGGAGAAGGTAATAGGGATCCCGGCGCCTACAATGTACCGCTGACGAATGTTTTGCTAACCTCCCGACAGACCAATTTCAGGGATGGAAGAGGGAAAGTCTATATGACGCACCCAACGAAAGCCGTTTACAAGCTCATGATGCAGGATCTGCTTCGTACGGAGTCCGTATCACATTACCTCTTCTGTGTACTTTGGGTCGTTTCTGACCAAGCTTCAAGTCTCTCCTCCCTCAGTGCACTCTTCAAGAGCGCCGACGTGGCCCAGTCGTTGTCCCCTGTCATCCCAGTGTCCGTCCACCAGCAGGTCACACCGTGTCCTGGGGTGACTTTCACGGCTTATCACGCGGGACACGTTCTAGGCGCCTGTATGTACCTCATCAACATCGCCGGCCTCAAAATTCTCTACACTGGCGACTACTCCCGTGAAGAAGATCATCACCTCGTCAAAGCTGAGATCCCACCCGTTCGACCCGACGTTCTCATCGTCGAGAGCACCCACGGTGTTCTCACCTTCGAGCCCCGACACTTGAAAGAAATACGGTTTACGAACCTCGTTCACGCGATCATTCGACGTGGAGGGCATGTGTTGTTACCCGTGTTTGCGCTCGGTACGGCACAGGAATTGATGCTCGTTCTCGAAGGTTATTGGGAGGACCACCCCGAGTTGAAGGCGGTGGACATCTATTATACCTCTGGGCTTGCAAGAAAGTGTATGGCCGTGTATCAGGCAAACGTAAACACGATGAACGATCACATTCGGGAGAGGTTTGCGAGGAGGGAGAATCCGTTCGTGTTCAAGTGAGTGTCATTGTGCCTGCGTTTGGTCTGATCGGTTTTGAAATGTTGATTTATGATTGTAAGACATGTCTCGAGGGTTCCTTCTCAGCGGGATTGGGTACGTAGGATTGCTCGAGGTCCGCCATGTGTCGTACTCGCTAGCCCGGGATTCATGGAGTCCGGTACAAGTCGAGAACTGCTCGAGCTGTGGGCGCCTGATCCACGCAATGGGCTCATCGTTACTGGGTACTCTGTCGAGGGTACTTTGGCAAGGGTAAGTGAGTTTTATGGGGGATGTCGTAGTTCGGAATGTATCCATGTACTATGTGTTACAATGTCAAATGTGTTTTCGGCGCAACCCCTTCCTGAGTTTTGCGTCTCATCGATCGTAATGTACGCTGATTGCTGCTTTGCAGACGATCCTCAACGAGCCGGAAGAAATCCCATCGTTGAAAGGGACGCCAATCCCACGCAAGATGTCAATCAATGCTATCTCATTCAGCGCGCATGTCGATTACTCGCAAAACTCTGAATTCATTGAGCTGGTTGACGCGGAGCATGTGGTAAGCTTCTGTCCATTTCGAAGGGTGCTTTTCAGGTAATAACGTTGTTAGATTATGGTTCACGGGGAACAAACGGCTATGGGTCGTCTGCGCGTAGCTATGGAGGCTCGGTACAAAGATCGTGGTATTGACAGGAAGATCCACACCCCTCGCAATCTGGAAACGCTCGAGCTTTCGTTCCAGAATAAGAATATCGCTGAGGTAGGTCTACATTTTGCGTGTATCGCTTCGCGAAACCCACCTATGATGATCCTAGGTCGTTGGAAGTCTTGCTAACACAATGTCGGGAGAGAGTGATGTCTTCACCAGATTGATCGTTGCAAATGGTGGCTCGTATAAACTCCTGGATGCGCGTGACCTACAGGAGTTCACAACGTTGCCTGTCTTCGTAGTGACGCAGAAACAAAGGTTGGTTTTGAATGTGGCTTGGGAGTTGGTGAGATGGCATCTGGAAGGTATGTTTGGCAAAGTCGAGGAACGACTCGAAGGGGACCAAGTCAAAACGATCAATGTGAGCGCACAGTTTACAGTAACAAACCTTCTGACGACGGCCAAGGTTATGAACACGTTGGAAGTGAAACATACAGCTGAGCATGAGGTAACCCTGGAATGGGAGTCCAGCGCCACAAATGACATGATCGCCGATGCGGCATTGGCGCTGTTATCAGGGATAGACAAGAGCCCGGCTTCTGTTAAACGTAAGTGTTTCACGTAGGAGACCTCCACGTCCTGTTTACTGATGAACGCGTTTAGTGACGTCCCAAGGATGCTTGCATGCGCATCCCCATGCAGACTCGCATACACGACTGCCTTTGACACGGTCTGAAAGGCTTGTGTGGTTCTTGGAGGCTCACTTCGGCAACGTAAAATGGTGCGTATCGGATGGGCAAAATAACGATGGCCACATGGGCGAGGATCCGCTCTTGATTGTACACATCGAAGGAGAGGAAGTCCGGGTGAATCCAGCAACATGGGTATGTTCATATCTCTGTGGGTAATCCATACTGAACGGGCTGGACAGGGGGTGACCTGTGTGGACGATCCGCTGCAGAGGCACGTTGAAGGCATCCTTGATGTAGCAAAGGTGACTGTGTGGTCCCTAGACGAACATTGTATGTCGTAGGCGTAGTTAGTTGTTTTGAGAGTCAATCGACATGACACGATAGAAATCCGATTCAATTATGGACTGATCGTTGTTGCTGTCGTCGAGGACAATAATTATAAGGGCGGATTTGAGATATATCGTGAGATTCCAGGTAGTCATAGCCCCGCTGTTAGAAGGAGCAATAAACGTTCCAGGTGCACGCGTGAAATCGCCAAAGTAGTTTACGACGAGGACGTCCGAGCTGCTCTTGTTGCGTCAAGGGTAATTCATGTACATCACCCCCCTTGGCGCTGCTGTGAGAGCGCCAGTTGCAGAGGTCTGCGGGAAGTAATTTGTTCATCAGACCAAAGGATGAAAAGATTGCACGGGTATTGAATCACCTGCTGTAGGGGAAGGGCAAATCCTTGATGTCTCCCGAGGCACCGGTCGTGCTGGATCTGATGGCATTTGACTCTGAATGGTGGCGGCCATTCGAGGCTGTCAGCGGCTATATCATCTTCTTGGTGACCGTGCGCATTTAGCGAGCAAGCTTGCGTCGTACTTCATGTTAAAGCCACCACCAGTCGCATCTGCCAGGGGGGACGTCTCCTTGGACGGTGGGTCATATGCCAGTGCGTAGTCGATTATTGTCGCGTTTCAATAGGTTGTAGATTTTTTACTATCGAGAACAATGACGAGGGTGGTTATATTTGCTCGACGTCGTCAGACTGGCAACGTACGCGTGTTGTAAATGGAAGGAAGAGGAGGACTGTTACCACTCCTATGACTCGTCAAACTATCTACGTCGCCGTGCATGGTGGTGCCGGGCAGCACAGCAAAGCATCGGAAGACCAGGTGAAGGCCACAATGAAACGGTACTGTATTATTCGATTCGAGACTCGTTTTGGTATCGGCTAACTTCCTGAGGATTGTACCCTCCCAATAGTGCGTGCATGGACGCCCTGCGTGCTAATACGGTATCCGAGCTTCCCCAAACGAGTGCTCTCTCGATAGTAGAGCGGGCGATTGCTGCTCTCGAAAACAACGATTGTTTAAATGCAGGTTGGTCACCATCGGCTTGAACTCAATGTTCCCAAAGGTGATGGGTTCATGCGAAAGGCTATGGATCAAACCTAACCTTCGATGGTACCGCCGAATGCGATGCTGCTATCATGGACGGGCGGACGGGCGACTTTGGCAGTATTGGTGCGGTCTCAGGTATGTCCTGGGATCTTTCTCGTGTGTCTCGAGGTTCTTTGATTCTGACCACCGACGGGAAATCGCCTCCGGCGGTCTGCTTGACGCGTCTTCTTAAACATGACATCAGGGGTTAAGAACCCAATCAAGCTCGCCAACGCTGTCCTCACGCATTCTCGCGAGGTAGACAAGCTAGGACGCGTTCGTCCACTGTAAGTGATACCTTCGTGACTGAAGCGATGGAGCCCCTTTGTTGTATATTAGCGAACTGACACATCCTTCCTCAGAACTCTCGTCTCGTCGGGCGCACATTCATTTGCACAACGACACGGAATCGAGACGGTAGATCCCTCCGGTATGGTCTCCCCGCGCGCAAAAGCAGATTGGGAAAAATGGATGCGTCGTTATGACGACGCTTCCACTGGGGAAACGGGCCCCTCTATGGGTGCAGCAGCAGTCCTCCCTCAGGATGCGATGCAAGACACGGTCGGTGCTGTTGCATGGGACTCGGATGGAAATTTAGCTGCTGGTGTATCAAGGTCTGTAATGGATGGTCGTTTTCAGCGTCTTAGGGTGTTGATGCTTACATTTTCACGTTCGATAGTGGCGGTTTGCTCCTCAAATATTCTGGTAGAATCGGAGAGGTGAATTGTCTTTTATGTTGTGTCAAGAAGAAATCCTTGGAGTGTTGACGCTGCGGGCAAAGGCAGCCATGTTCGGCGCTGGGTGTTGGGCAGAGCAGTCACAAGATGGAAAAACAGGACTGGCTTGCAGCATATCTGGTATGGATCCTCGTACCAGATTCGACGCGAAGTTCACATGTCTCAGGGACGGGCGAGCATATCATGAGAACTGGATTGGCCCGAACCATCGCTGACGCTCTTCGTCCTGAACCTGATCGTCAAGAAGAGGACGAGATCGATACACACAACGTACTGACCAGAACCCTATCTGAGAAATTCCATGGTGAGTCCATAGCACCTCTCGATGTAAATCAAGCTGGAAAGCGTAAAAGAGCCAATCCAAGCACGTGGTGACGCCCATCCAAATGTAGGTGTCCTTTTAATAACGAAAGAGCTACAAGAATCAGGGGAAATCATACGTGCGTCCTTGGCGGTCATCTTGTACGTTCTGCTCAAGTTTTCCCAGCAAGACTGTGGTGCGCATTCACCACGGAAAGTATGGCCGTTGCATATGCAAGCTCGGAAAAACCTGCACCAAAGGTATGATATAGGCTGTAGTGTCGGCAGTCTGATGAGTAACGAATCCTGCTAGGCAAAGATATTACGTCGACCCAAAGCAGTACAATCAACGCTTCCAATGCAGATGTCATCTGTGTACATCACGGCCTTGTCCCTCCATGCATAACACGATTGGAGTTGCTGCGATCGTTGATTTCAGTTTGTGATCATCATCCTCCAGGGCATTGACATGCACGTGAATACCCGCCAGCACGAGAAAAGACACTTGGCTGCTTCTAGCTGGGGGTCCCTCCATTCGTGACCGATGGGTTAGATCGCAATGCACCATTATTTAGGCTGGAAAGCGGCATGGTACTTCGAGGATTTGTTGGGGGAGGTGTTGGTCGGGCCGCGCTCAGTCGTTGAAGTGTCTTGAGAGGGAATTTCGTCCTATACCAAAGCATACCAATGAGAAACGCTTCGGTCACCGCATATCTTTGACACGACGAACCTACAAGTCGAGCAGACCGGGACTGGTTGACAGAATACTGTCGAGCGTGTTAGCAATTTCGCGACTTTGGCGAAACAGATGTACCCACTCGAAAGGCAAACAGAGCACACGAATCCTATGTCCACGATGTTTTTATGACAGAAACATGCCGCCCTGAAATCGATCTTGTCCTGTGTCGGGACAGTAAGCACTTTGCGAACGGATGGTGGCGAGAGGAAAGACATCTGGAACGTATCGAACCATTGAACATCAAATCTAATACCACTGTGATTATGCATACCAGAAGATACTGAAGTAATGCATCACGGCGTTCGAGGTAAATGTACGAGCCGTTCGTCAAATGTGCGGCTTGTTGAAGGAATACCGTGTCCGGACCATATACCTTGCATACGTCTATGGTAACTTTCTGTACCAGACTGTTGGTCACTGGAGTATATAAGTCAGAGCGAGCGAAACGTACCAGCTTCTGCGCCGAGAAGATGGCGTTCATGATAGGTATGTAAGAGGATGACAAGTCAGGAGACACCGACAGAATGAGTATACGGGGGTCTGGAAGGACGGTTGGGTCCTCTGCAACGTTTGGTACAGACGTGGAAGGATGTGTGATTCGGTTGATGTCTAACGACGATGGGCATTCGTCAGTACGTCCAAATTCAAAGGTAAGGTTATGAGAACGTACAACAGAGAGCCTTGGTCAATGCACCAACAAGGGCACATGGCGCTGATGACAACTACATAAGTGTTGTAGCAAATATCGGGAAGTTGAGACACACGTTCTTCCACTAGCTCGCCCAGATCATCTAACTCACGCGTGATGCGTTGAAGAACAGTCGTATCGACGGTTTTGAAGGGCGGATATGAGTTGGCATCGAGAGCAGGAGAGTCATCGACCAAGGTCTCTGTAGAAGAGTAAAGCATGACACTGTTTCATCCACGACATTAGCAGACCCCACACGACAAGACATATCCAGCTGACCTTTTACCTGGCAGTGCCCCGAATACTGCCAACGTGTTCTCATGCTTGGATGCGATGTGTGCGTTCAAGAATGCGAGAAGTTGGGAGAGGAAGGTCTCGATTGGGAGTGGGTAAGGATTCGTTGACTGAGCGGACAAGTGCCATTGGGTTGGCGACAAATCCAGGATAACCGAAAGATGCGATGCCTTCTCCATCGACTCCCACCGTACGCGTGCGCCGTCCAAAGACGCGACTTTAAGCCTGGCCGCCACTAGGCCCTTGTTGTGGGTCAACTAAAGGGTTGTTCTTCTCACAACGAACTATCTACCCATTTCGCCAAACAACCCCTGTCCGCCTAGGATCCCTGCCTCAATCATGTATAGTAACAAATACTGGCCGGTACCGATACATAGTATACTATGTTGAAATTCGGCGGCCACTCCACGATCGATGGATGATTTCTGAGCCATCCACAGGTACAGCTACGTTGAAGATCTAGCACGCAAGATTTAAAGTCGGGCCCCGCAACTTCTTGGACTGTCCACCAACCATCTCGTCTGCCTACCTTCTTACTTTCTCACACGGATGGATCAAGTCCGCCCATCCCGCTTAACAGCGCTCGTAACGGGGTGCTGGGGGCTAGGTGGCTGGGGTGGCGAATACCACGCAAGTTCCTGGTATGGCGTTGTCATTGACCAAGATTAGGGGCGTTGACGATGGTGTCAAGTTCCTTCCTTCATGACGGTGGGTTCACTGTTCACTGTTTTGGACTTGGGGCTCATCATCGCCCTTGAGAGAATTCG
Organism: Chalciporus aff. trinitensis; assembly: GCA_038089015.1. Classification (NCBI taxonomy): domain Eukaryota; kingdom Fungi; phylum Basidiomycota; class Agaricomycetes; order Boletales; family Boletaceae; genus Chalciporus; species Chalciporus aff. trinitensis. Next base: position 5,239 of record JBBPJZ010000493.1, on the reverse strand, counting down.
GACATCTTCGAGTGCAGCGGGGGTACTCACGATCATGGAAACGCTCTGCCATCGCACCTCGCTTGCGAAAAATCAAGCGGCGGTTAAGCGCCGTCCGCTCTAATCACCATTCAGCCATATGATCCAACACTCAAGAAGCGATACGGGTATGAGATTCAATTTCTATGAATATTCGAACCTCTACGATGAGGATGGGTGTTTACTTGTATAGTCGCATAGGGAAGTATGCGTGTGGGTCGTGAGGTGCATCGGGCCCACGCTCCGGTATCCATCGCTTGAATGACGTGGGGACCACGGGGGGTAACTTCGTCTCGCTATACACTGGTGTTGAAGCCGTGACGGTCGCAATGACTTGGGTCAAGTCCACGGCTTTGGGAGCCTCAGCAGGAACTTGGGCTGCTTCACCTTCCTTTGGGGCAGCGACGCTAAGGTAGATGTTAGTTGGTGATAGATGGATGGGATGAGTGAGCGTACGACTGGGGTTGGGAGTGCTGGATGAGCAGGGTCGATAAGTCCGACTGGGTTACGACTGAGAGCTGAGGGTAAGCACGCCTGACATCGCGTTTCCAGTAGGGATTTTGAGCAGGGTCCGATGCTAGTTGGGGTGTCAGTCCGGTGAAGCCCACCATACATCACTGGGAGCACCTTTGGTCGCTGGGGTGGCGTACTTCTCTGGTCGCGAACCAGGTTGGGGGTATCTGTTGAGCTCCGGGATCGGAAGACCAGAAGAAATTTCGGGATTCACGACGATGGTGTCGCCTGTTTCGAGGTCAAGTACGCGAACAGATTCTGGTATTTCTTGGACGTACGAAGTTTCTTCCAGAATCCCTTTGGATGTACGTGGTAGAGCGTGGACTCTGCGGCTTTTCTGGTCGCCATTCGTGAGTTTGAGGAACTTCAACTCGGAACGATGGATTGACAGTACCAAGGGACTGATCACGTAAGCAACTCCCGATGGTCCAAGACTTTGCGAATTCCCGTCCAAGCAGCTAGTTGATCGGAAAATACTTCCTCTTCTCTCAAGGAAAAAAAAGGATCAAATTAAGTGATTCGTTGCTTGGTTGAATGTCTGACCCGTTTGTGACTCTGCGAGATCCAGCCATCTCCACCTCCGCCTTGGTGCACACGACCTCGGTTGCCCATCCAGCCGCAGCCTGAGTACCTGAAACTTTTTGGTATGAGATTCTCTGAGGATAAGCGTCTGTGGGTATGGCTGAGACCTACAGTGGACAATTTGTCTTGCTGGTAACGACGCAAGATCACGCAATGTGGTCATCGCATCATGCCTTCCCCCGCAATCCTTCTGCTTACCATGCAAGAGCGACCTCCGCCGCTAGCTCCGAGAGAAATGTCGCTAGGTATTTCTCTCCAGAATCCCACAATATACTTTGCTACCCGCCTCTAGTGCCGTCATATAAAGGGTAGCAGCGTTAGTTCCGGGTACGACCACATACTTTAACCCCACACGAGTCATCTCTCCTCTTCTTCCTCTCGAAATGGGTCTTACTCTTCAGCAACGTACCCAGGAGCCTCTCAGTGAGCCTGTGGTGGTCAATGCTGAGGAAAAGGAACGCGATCCCCATGTCATCCCTACCTTCACCTCTGAGAGTTTAACAAAACCTTTCTCTGCCGTCTTATACCTCCCTCCTCTCTTGTCTTCGCTTCCAAAATACATCTCTGTGTCTCCGGTGACGACGGACGTATCTCCATTAACAACGGAGACCCGTCTACCGGATATCGACCCAGTGTCGCTGTCATTGCATAAAGCATTGCATCATTTCCGTCCATTGTCAGAAGACTATGCTAGTCTTCCTTACGCCATGGCCTTCAACTGGCCAAATCTAGAACTTCCTGAAGACGAAGAACGTGAATGGTACGCCGTCGTCTTCCGAAGTAGACGTAAAAAGGGGAGTGACAGTGGTCGTGAGTGTCAACGTTCATATGTATCTCACATTCCCGACGTCATACTAACGTCTATCGGTATTTGTGTAGCTCTTTACGAGGCAGACAAGAAAGCGCACGAAGAAGCGGTATCGAATGGCGGGGTAAGTGCCAAGTACTACTCGTGTCACGGCTCAGGTCCAAGCGAAACTGAACTTTGTCATCCGCTCGCAGTTGATTATGTATTGGTACGGCGTACCAAACCAAGAAACGGGGATGAATCTTGCGACTTGCATTTGGCAATCGCGCAAGCACGCCATCGCGGCAAATTCTCGTCCACATCATATCCGGGCAATGAAGTTGGCCGCTGTCTCTTATGAGGTATACGACCTAGAACGATATAGGATATCGAAGGTGAAGGGAGAGAAAGGCATTCTCGTCGAAGATTTCACCAGCGGTGAATGTGGGTGGTGAGGCTGCGCCTCGTTCAACATAGATTCTTATCGTACTATTTATCCTGCATGGAATACCATCTTATACCATGGTTGTTATTACACAGTGACTCTCTCTCTGAACAGAAGCAACGCATACGCTTATGAAACACGTCCCTATTTCGACTCACTCCATGACTCGATGGTATCATCACTATCTCCGGACGCTCGCGGAAGTCGAGCATTGACCTCATCGTTGACAAAGATGGCGCGTTTTGACGTCTTTAACGGAACCATCCAGGATAATGCAGACGCAGCTTTATATGAAGGCTTCCGGAAGGGTAGCTCTGGAACACGTAACTGGGTCAGTCTGATCTTGTGCGGCGTGGGGGGTGGCAACATTCGTGTTTGTCTCATCGGCGTCGATGGCTGAGTGTCAGGAGGTATTACCCCAAGTCGTCCGGTCTTCAAAAGAGTAACAGATCATAAATCGTAAATGCGCCAAACTTTCTCGACACACATCTACTCACCACAGGAATTTCCTTGCTCAAATCTATGTTTTCTTCATCGCCATGAGGCTGAACGACATCATAGGCGGCCAGCAGGGTGGCATCGGGTCGGTCTCTGAGCGGAGATACGAAGACGCCGGCTGCGATCGCGGTACCAGTTCCCTGCGCTTCGTTGATCGGTGGGGACTGCCAGCCAGGATCGATTGGGTGATAGTCGCTGGTTGGGCTGGACGGGTAAGAAGGCCGCGAGATCTCGGGTGCGTCATCGAGATAGAACTCGCTCGTGTTTTCCGCGCGGATTCGGAGAGTAGGGTGTTCTTTATCGGATGCGCTATATCCTTGCGGATCCTGAGGGAGATGTGACTTCCATCCTCCTTGATCGCCCGTCTGATTGGGTGTGGTGTAGCCTAACAAAGCCGGCGAAACCCTATCGACCTCTTTGTTTGCGTATCCGTCTAGGGCATTTGATCTCATAAACGGCTCCCAGCGGAAATCGATCGCGTTGAGATCCAGCTCATAAGATTCGGGGTCAAGGGGATCCGATGATGAAGGATCTTCTGTAGGTGAATCAAAGTAGACTGGACGAGAGCAAGCGAAGGTGGGCCCTGGAGTTGCATAGATGTTCGGCCTCCGGGACGATTGGGAGATCTGGCTAAGAAGGGCGCCATCCGAGGGGGATACATTGTCCTGACCGCGGCTTGATAATGATCGGCGGACCAGCTGCAGTTTCATGTGATCATATGAACGTAAGAATGATGAGGGTGATGGGGCAGGATGCATCGTGCTGCCACCACGAGAAAGCATCTCCCGGGTTACGGGGATCAACGGTTCCTGAGACGTCCCCTCAACAGTCAGGTTCTTGATCGAATTGTGGACTGAAGCGAAACAGCCGGGCGTGGAGAAGGGCAGGACATCGGTCGTTAACGCAAGAGCCTCGGGGTGTGGATCCGGTCGGGTAATGTTGAAAGGATGTGAAATATCTTCTGGGAAATTCAAAGGACAATTTGTTCCTTCGGGGACCTGTGTTCGTTTGTCATGTGGGGAAAACGCAAAGACTTGTTCCTTATGCAATGCATGGAGGGGTTCCACCGTAAAAGGACTGGATTCTTGCTCTGTATCTTTGCCAGGAGAGAGCAGGCCTCGAAGGGGGTGATCCGATTCCAAGCTACAGAACGTGTTCGCAAGCCAATCAGGGAGAGGACTCTTTGGTTCCTTAGCTGATACCTATATGCGGAGGGGAAAAAAAAGGAAAATGTGAATGATTGAGCGCATATATGCATACCACAGGCTCAGGATAACCATCAGAGCCCTCTCGCCAAAACGGGGATGACTTTTTCATCTTCAGGACTGAAAAGTCTTTGCCTAGTTTTCCGGAGTTGAGGTTACTGTATACGTCCACTGGTGTCTTCGGAAGATCATGGCTGCTGACAGAGGAGGTACTAGAGGACTTGACTCTACGGCGTGATGCTGCTGGTGTGCTGTTTCGATACGGCAAAAGAGCGCTGACCGACTCGATCATACGGTCGTAGCGCGAGTTGAGGCCGGTTCTCCTACGTTTTACAGGTCTAGGCTCTGAAAATGCTTTAGGAACACAGGTCAGCACAATAAGGCTACAAGAAACCTCTTTGGTTGCCTCTGCGACTCCCATGTTGATCACCGGCTCTCATGACTGCATAATTTGACTCACATTGCATTCGAAAACCGCGATAAAGAAGATGCAGAGTCGTCAGCATCAGTATATGCGATGGTAGACAACTTTCCAGGTTTACGGGACATGACACTGTAGTGGTTGTGGATAAGAACCAAGTTGAGTTACACGTGGTTATCTAATCTAATCGCTCACGTTGATCTCTCTTATTAGTTTTTCCATACGCAGACCGCAGTCTTCATCTCCCGTCAGCGATGGGAAGAAATCCAATTGCCTTGGTCAGCCTTTGTCTCTGGAGTGCATACTGCTTATCCTAGATGCCCGAGTATTGAGTAAGTGCTGGGTTACGCGTCTTGTTCGCCCTCTCGCTCCCCTTCTTCGCGTCCGTGTTCGGTTCCTTTAAATTGCCAGGTCATATAAGCCCCGAAGCTTGAGGCTCATATCCCTCATTGACATCTCACGCGACCACCGACATCCCCAGTTGAAGCACGATGCCATCCGAGAAGTTCCGCCCGCTCTCGCCTCGGGACCAACATATTCTTCCTTTACTGACAGAATTCAAGACCCATCCTGAATCCGAGCTTCCCTTGTTCACAGTCTCTCACACGAGAGACCGTACATCCCAATCATGGGGAAGACGCCTCATTGCCATCGGTTCCCTATGCTTTCTCCTTGCATTCGTTCGCAGTTCCTGTCTGCCCTATCATCGTCCCCTGGAACCGGAAATCGCTCGTAATCCAGCTTATCTCATAACCGCAGAGCATGGCGCC
>JBBPJZ010000492.1:0-18856 GCA_038089015.1 Chalciporus aff. trinitensis | reverse complement strand
TATTCCTACCCGACTGTGAACATATCCTTACAGCTGGTAGCGGTGGTAATGGAGTAAGAATGTGGGACGTGGTCACAGGGAACGAAGTCGGAAATGGAATAAAAGGGAGCAGGGGGGTCAGTGGCATTGCTGTATCCAAGGACGGGAGATGGATCGTGGGCACAGGATCGGACTCGGACGTGATTGTCTGGGATGCGAGAACACACAAGGAGGTCGTCAAAATTGGCAAGGCACACCCCCAGCCAATGGGGATGATCTGCACAGTTGACGTGTCGCCCGATTCGAACACATTCGCAACGGGAGGAAATAACAATAAGCCACTCTGGAGAGAACAGACTCCCGGCTCAGACATGTTTGTGGAGGCGTTTATTTGGGACATCTCGAACGGACAGAAACTGGTGGAACTCAAGTTGGAGCATATTTCCCATTTCAGTGGCGTTGGTATGCGGGAGCTCAAATTCTCTCCACAGGGAGACCGCATCGCCGTGCGTACAGCCTATGGCTGCTTGTATATCAATGGTGTCCCACCGCCTCAGCATGGTGCTTGGATTTCCATTCTTGACGCTCGAACTGGCAAGCTGCTTATCAAAGTTCCGGACGAAGTCGACCCACTAGTCCCTCAGGTTTTAGCCTGGTCTATCGACGGCCAGCACGTCTTCGCATCTCACACAGGCAGCATCAAGAAATTCGACACCTCAAACGGCTCTTTACTCTCTAAATGGCGAGTTCACGAGCACCACGAGTTCGTCGAATGCATCGCCCTCTCCAAGACAGGAACCATCCTAGCATGCCCCACGACCGATTTCCATGCCTCTGGTCAAATCTCTCTTTGGGACACATCTACTTGTACTCAACTCGGGTCCGCCATGAGACCCCATAGCTTGGGGAGCTTTATACGGATCGTGTTTTCACCAGATGACCGCTTTCTGACGATCTACGCCAACAACATTATTGTCACTCAGAGTCTCTATGATATCCTTCCCGAGTCCCATCGCTCCCTTTTGACTGACGGAGATCCGAGGACCCTCACCAAACCCTCCGCCGATTCCTTCGTCAAGCAGAGCAAGTCCGGGGCATCGAAGAAGTTATGGGATGACGCACTGAACGATGCAGAGCTGGCAAGTGCATCATTGATATAACGGTGGCGGGTTCTTGACGCACGTATCTCCCAGGCGATTGCACGTGATCCATCCTGGATACCTGCGTACGAATGCAAGCATGCTGCGTTATACGGCGCCGCACGTTACGACGAGGCTATTGAGGCGCACGAGATGATATTCTCCGTGATCCAGGGGTCGCTGGACCCAACAGTACACAGTGAGCTTTAGCATCGAAGTCACAAAAACTATTCCCCAACGAGTCGACTGGCAGAGCTTTTGAACCACTATGTTCATCCATCAAAGACGGCAGCAACGATCCGCAAATCCGTCCAATCCACCCTCCAGCGCATGCCACGTGTGCTCATAGATGCCATGTCGGGTCGGCTTCACGACAAGCACGCGCAGACAACCTTGTTCGAAACGTCGACACTATACAAAGAATTGGTTTCCTCGATGACCACAGCCATCGATCATCCGCGTATCGAGAAAGCAGTAGCAGATTACTTCCGCTACGTTATGCTATCTCACAACTGGAACGGCATTGAGCCTCTATTTCAGTCAGTCGAGAACATCTCCATCTATGAGCTCACACCTTCTCCTGTTACCGGCGACCCTCTCGCGATCGAGAAGTTGCAGAAATTCGGCTTGCTTGTTCGAGATCTTGGCTTCGTGTGGTTTTGGTCTGACACATGTTGCATCGATAAGCGCGACAACGTGGTCACGCAGGAGTCGCTCGTCCTGATGTTTACATGGTACCGTGGCTCGGTGCTGACGGTTGTCCACCTCCACGGGGTGCCATCTCCCTCAAACGAAGGGGATCTTGCCAGCAGTGTCTGGAATACTCGCGGGTGGACGTACCAGGAGTATGTTGCCGCTGAGACAATCCAGTTCTACAACGAGGACTGGAAACCGTATCTTGGACTCCCCATCTTCGATTACAACAGGCTTCTCATCAACCACAAATCAATCCCAGCCATCCAAGCGGAGATGGAGCAGGTCGTTCGTGTTCGCCTCGGAGACTGTGTTCTTGATCTCCGTCCAGGCCGTGATCACATCCGGGAGAAGCTTTGTCTGGCTTCCATGCGTCAGACCACCCGGACTGAGGATGCGGCGTATTCGCTGTTCGGGATCCTTTCGACGTCCATTGACGTAAAATATGGCGAAGGGGAAGAAGCGTTGGGTCGGTTTTTAGCACAGCTTCTCATGTCGTCGGCTGACGTCAGTATCCTGGCATGGACGGGAGAGTCAAGCAGCTGGAATAGCTGCATGCCCGCTCGTATCACTGTCTTCAAAGAACTCGCAACCTCTCACCTTCCCTCTCCTGTCGAAACCCCTGAACATCTCCACACTCTCATCCATGATCTCTCTCTCGCTATGCAACTCTATGACCGGCTTAGCAATGTTGGTGCACCTTGGTTCACAGCGAGTCGGATGAGGCTCCCATGCATTACCTTCCGACTCGGACCCCTGCGTACCGTTCATAGGAGTGGTGTCTATGGTTATCGTGCAAAGACCACTGCTCTCGGAACTGTGGAGTTTAGGTCAACGGAGGACCTGTCCTACATCCCAGTGGGATCTCTGTATCTTGCCCATCCTTGGATAAGTTACCTTCTTGACCGAGAAACGATCGACGACACCGTATACGAGGAGGAACTCGACTTACCGTCACCCTTCTCGGATGAGGAGCACGGTATCAGCGACGAAGACAACAAGGCACCACCTTTAACTCTCCCCGCACGGCTTCCTGCCATGGTTGTTCCTCGAGTGTCTCCGCTGGACAAGAAAATACGTGCGTTGCGTCTTCTTGCACGTCTCCGCCAACCGTTCGGCGCCCTCCTGTTCAAGATGCGCACTGGCCCAGTCGGAGTGGAGTTTCAAAGGGTTGCATCGGATTGTTTGATCAGGGTACAAGTGCAGGAGAATGCGGATCTTAACCATCTGAGAGCTAGTGTGCGCGTGCTGGACGTGTTGTAATGGTCTCTTAGAGCCCGGCCGGTGCCTCGTTGATGGCTTAGTTAAATTCGTCACGGTCTCGAGTACCTCCTTGTAGCCAATATTCTATACTCTGTTGTTGTACTACGTATTACTCCTATCTATCCACCATCACTGGCCCCGACGTAATATCAGACGCCCATCCCTTGTGATCAAAAAATCCCTGCCAGCGGACCAGCCGCACCCCGTAAAGTTCAAGTTCATGCTCCCGTGGCCTGCTCAAGATCCCATTTCTCCACCACGCCTTCCAACAATTTATATCCTCAAAAGACCTCCACTTCCCTCACATCTACATACACGGCAGTTGTCGAAGACGTTGAGTTTCAAAATGGTTACCACGCCTGTTTAGTGTACCTGGGCTGTTGCATCCAGGCCCGTTTATGTAACGTTGCTTCTTGCTCTTGGTCAACCATTTTGGTATGTGAGAATAGGTGCTCAATTCGACCCTTCCAACATGCAAATGTCATTTACTTGCACGTATCTCTCACCCTCGCGATGTCTGCGATACCCAGGGCTTCAAACAGACGCAATACTATATCCAGCAGTGATGAATTAGATTCTGAGAGCATAGCAGAGTCAACCAGACTTCTGCCCCCGTCCTTGGATCCCAGTGCCAGTGATGTGGATGTTCTTGGCGAGCTCCCTCTGCATAACTCGAAAACAGCTCGTACTCCACTTCCCAAGACACAATTAGGCGCCCTTCTCTTCGTCCGCATCGCCGAACCCCTGACGCTAACTCAGCTCGCGCCGTACATCAACCAGTTTCTTGTGGATATTCACGTTGCAGAGCCGGAGAATGTGGGGTTTTATAGCGGATTGGTTGTAAGTGCTGGCTTAGATTCTATTGACTCCGATTTCCTCTCGAAGACAGCCCTGACAAGAGTAACAGCAAAGCGCACATTCTCTACCTCAAATTGTTTCGGCGTATCTCTTGGGTCGACTGTCAGGTATGGGAGGTGGGCAATGCGAGTCCTGATCCCGCCCCTTGATACGTTATCCTCTTAAGATATCGTTGGACGTCGCCTTGTCATGTTGATCTGCCTCGTCGGGATCGCGCTGTCGACAATCATGATTGGATTGTCGACGACATTCTTTGGCATCATCGCATGGAAGTTCATTGGTTAGTCGATTTCTTTCTTGACAATGATATCCGAGTCCATGCTATCGGTTGTTCCTACAGGTGGATTCCTTGCTGGGAGCACAGCTGTCATCAACTCGATGCTAGCAGATATCATGGATGAGACGAACCACCATCTTGCAGTGCCGATATTCAGTATCGCATGGCCGGTGGGTAGCGTCATTGGGTACGGATTTTGGCCAGAGTATTGGAATAGTGTATTAATATCAATTGCAGGCCGCTTATTGGCGGAACTCTCGAGAATGCTGCTGCAAAATACCCAAGATATTTCGCCTGGTCGTTATTCGTCAAATATCCATACCTTCTTCCGTGTCTCATCACTTCTGTCGGCGCGCTCTTTGGAGCGGGGTTGGGGTATGCCCTCATACAAGAGGTTCGAAGTCGAATTAGGACCAACTGTCGATGACTGACAATGGATTCTGCACATGGCCAGACGATCCACAGTAAACGAAAGGGTGATTCAGGTACTGCTTATGGCCAGGACTGTTCACAATCCTCTGTGTTGAGGCCTGACCGCTCCCGAGCTGGAACTGCTATCTTGACCTTCCGCGAAGTTCTCTCGGTTCCTGCACTCCGGTTGTTGGCTATATCTGGATTTTGGTTGAGCGTACTGAGTTTCGCTTTCGATGCCATCTTTGCTCTGTTCTGCTATTCCGCTGTGGAGTTTGGAGGCTTGGGTTTTGAGGTGAGATATCCTGAGGTTGTCCAAGACCCGGCTTTGGCCAGAGATCTGATCCTTTTATTCCAGCCATCGACGATCGGACAATTCCTTGCCTTCGCGGGGATGATTGCCGTCATCCTCCGTGTTCTCGCTCTGTCATACATCCTACACAACTTCGATGACGCAAAGACCTATTGGATTTGCATGATGATGTGGCCCTTTGCGTTTGCAGCTTTTCCCATACTCAACGCTATTGCTCGGTACCAGCTATTTGGCACAGAGACAGGTACAACAGCTGTGATATGGATCGGTCTCGGGATCTCCCTCGCATTATCAAAGGTGGCCGCGATTGGGTATATGATGAGCATCGTGCTAATCAAACAACACGCACCCTCTCCGTCATCGCTCGGGCAGAGTAATGGCATTGTGCAGTTTGGGATGTGCCTCGGGCATGTCGTCGGACCTGTGCTGGTCAGCACATCGTTCACAGTATGTAATGGGTCGGAGTGGGCGAGGCAAAATGGGTTGGCGTGGACTTGGGCTGGTGTGATGGTGTGCCTGTCATTGGTTGGAGCTAGAGTAGCAAAGGAGTTGGTGAATTACTAGATACATTTACATCTTTGCATTGATACATAGAGCTATCTTCGAAAAATGCAGTGACACCCCTAGCTGCGAACAACCTGTTCGAACATTGTCAGTGTTCAGAGGGACATAGCCTCCCTCTTCAGCGACCACGGCGATACATTCATCGAGTACCCTTGATGTCTCGGGCATTATATCCACTGCTGCAAGATGCTTCTCCCACTCGTGATGGTGTCTATCCTCTCGCTTTTCAGAACTGCTGACTCGGATTTGGTCTACCTACCAAAATTAATCTCCAGGATCGGACTTTCTCAGCGAGGCCGGACAAAGCCTAAAACGCAGATGCATGGTTTGTTTCAGGAAGTTACAGCTCATTCAAATGTCGACCTGCTCGTATATTGCATGGTCCAATTGGGTAGATACATGACACGCCTTTTCCCTTCGCAATGCCCAGAAGCGCTGCGAGAATGGGAGCACTGTTAACCCGAGGCGTGCCCAACAGGTGGTGAATGCAACCCTTGGCAGCACTTTTTGAAGGCGTCTGACCCTTTCAATCAGGTAGGGTTTTTGTTCGGGGTAGAAACCATCTTCCAAGGTGTAATGAGCCTCAAGCTCTTGTGCAACTTCCAGATGAAACTGGGGGGCTTCTTGAGGCTCAAGTAAGGAGGCTCATGCATCAAGCGCTCGTGTGGGGTTTCCGATGTTCATGTGCATCATCCATTTGAGGTTCTGCGTGAGCTTAGGTCCCTATTGGTGCCGAAGGGGGGGTGGGTGGAGATTCATGGCCTGGAAGACTCCGAACGAGTTGCTGCCATTCGCGGGCCAATACTATCGCGTACTTTCTGGGCCCTATCCGAGTCGGCGGTGGACCAAGACTGGTCAACCCCTCAGTGCCTCGTCTGAAGCAACTGGCTGCTGCTTGGCATTCTCTAACCTGTTGCTTGGGCTTATCGGCAGCTCATTCCCGGTCGGGAGTTACAATTACCGTAACATGGTGACGAAACCACGTTGACCGACGGCTCTGGGCTGGAAATACGTCCAGGTCTCAACACCGAACAGCCTCGGTGCTCGAACCTAGGAAGGAGAACAATTGAACGCTTTGGTATGGGTACGCATTTAATTGTTGTTTTTTGAACACTGTTGGCTCAACTTTCGTGTTGCTGAACGGAGAGTCGAGTCAAACGTGGAGATACCACCGCGTTATTCGAATGTAACTAACCGAATCCAAGTCTTTCAGAGATGACTAAGTATTGCTGGACGGAACGAGACGAGTTGCGAAGGCCTGGGGATTCGTTTGTGACAACCTCGAGGACTGCCAGTGACTACGCCACTTGGACGTCGAGGGCTTGGCGATTTGGATTTGAACAATCGAGGTCGTTTCAAGTCTTGACAACGGAAGAATAGGCGCTGGCTGGCTGGCCTCAGGTGCCCCAGAATCGACGCTCTGTAGTATGTCGATGAACGACTGGGAACTCGATTCATAACAAAAGGCTCGACAATGGTCCAACTCGATGTTCAACACCCCATATCCAATCGCACGCGCCATGCTTCCTACCAAAAACCTTCTCTCATTCTTGCTGTTCTCCATCTCTGCTGTCGACGCGAACCCCCTCGTTCGTGATGCTGGAAAGGCAATGCTCGAATTCACCAGAAACTTGAAGACGACAGGTTTCGCCAATCTCGCTGAGCACGACAGGGCTCGTATTCGGGCCATGCGACGAGCCAGCTATGGGGGAGAGTGCATCATCTCCTCCAGTGTCACAAACGCCGCGCACATCTACACTGCCCAAGTCGGCATTGGTAATCCCCCCACTCAATGTATGTCGCTCTCTTGCCCTACGTTGAGCTAACCCATCTGAATTGAGTGTATCAGACACACTGGGCGTTGACACCGGTAGCTCCAACACCTGGATAGGAGCTCATAGGTCGTACGTCCCCACCAGCAGTAGCGTCAACACTGGCAACAATGTCGTGCGTTTTTTTCATCTTCTCACTCTCTTGGCATTTTGTCAAACCCCATGCGCTTATAGTCTGTTTCTTATGTCTCTGCACACTTTTCTGGAGAAGAATGGATCGATGCCATCACTCTGGCCCCTGGGTTGGCGATCGCCCCACAGTCTTTCGGGGTTGCTAGCAACGCCACCGGGTTCCTTGGTCTTGATGGTCTTCTCGGACTTGGTCCTGTTGACAGGACCCGCGGCACTGTGAAGAACACATATGAAGTACCCACGGTCATGAACAATCTGTATAGCCAGGGATCAATCCCGCGAGAGATGCTTGGCATCTACTTTGTCCCTGCTTCCGAACAAGACAGTCACGGGGAGCTCACATTTGGTGGCTATGACAGCTCCGTCGTAACCAGTAGTGTGAAATATGTACCCCTCACCACGATCTCGCCGTCATCGGAATTCTGGGGCATCGATCAATCCGTCTCTTATGGTGGCCAAACAATCCTTTCCTCGACCGCTGGTATCGTCGACACTGGGACCACTTTCATTTGGCTTGCTAGAGGTGAATCAATTGCCGAGACCTGATACTTTACTTCTCATGTCAACTGGGATATCTATAGATGCTTTCCAGAAGTACCAATTGAAGACAGGCGGTGTCATGGACAAAACGAACGGCCTTCTCTCTATCACGAAGGCCCAGTATGCCAACCTCCAGAATTTGACGTTCAAAATGAATGGTGCGACCTACGACTTGGTACCGAATGTGCAGATTTGGCCACGCTCACTGAACACAGTCATCGGGGGTACCTTCGACTCTGTTTACCTCGTCGTCGCTGAAATTGGCGCCTCGTCTGGTTCTGGCCTCGATTTTGTCAATGGATATACCTTCCTGTGAGTGTTTAAACTGGGTTCCGCCACCATTGGTGTTGAGATGCCCTTGCCATAGCGAACGCTTCTACTCTGTCTTTGACACCAGCTCTAAAGCAGTCGGTTTTGCGGAAACAAAGTACACCAAGGCTGAGATCAACTAATGGTTGACCGACAAGTCGGGTTAATTAAGCTTTGCATGACCTAACACGGGAAGGGGATGGATTTACTTACTGCGGCTGGATCCGTCATATGTAGCTCGTCACGCATGATATCCACTCATATTGGAAGCAGCACTCGTGTTGTATTTCACCTCGTCTGTCTATTTATTGTGGGGGTATCTGTGGAGAATTTTGTCTAGGACCTACAGAAAGTAATTAATCTCCAGGATTGAACTATCTTGACGGCGGACCAAGGCTAAGAGTCACATGCGCGATTTGTTGTTTGAAACTGGGGGATAACGATACCTTGGACAAGTGGGGGGCAGGAACACATGATCCGCAATTACACTGGCTCTTGGGACAGGAACGGCCGTTCCCAATATGACAATAGACGCTGTGGGTGTTACGAATGAGTTCGTTGTGTAAGGATGAGGATTAGTGATCTGCACGGTGGACGAACCTGCACTGATCGGTCTGCAAGCAAGTACAGGTACCTCACTCGGAATCATTACGTTAGGCGAAACGAGATATTTTTGATGAGCAGGTTTCTCGTCCGACGGCGGTCGTGCTGAGCCTCAGTGTCCTCGAGGAAGATGACATCGTACTGGGGAGGCGGAACTTTCCCAGTTTTACTGACAGACTCTGCATGCAGTGCTGCAACTACCTTGTACATTCATTCTCGTATGATTGTATCTGTAATGAGAACTGTCCCCATAGCTAACCACTGGCAGACGTACCAAATGACTGAAGAAAATTCCCACGTGAGATTCGGACCCATGGAACTTCGTCATCGATGTCGACGTCGACACGAGCGTCGACGAACACCTAGATCTCGTCTTCATCCACCAAGTTCACAGTTGTGGTCATTGGACGACAGCAACAATTTTGTCGCTTTACTAGCTCTGCAGCTGTATGTTTACCAAGCCGAGTGACGATCAATACTTCGGAGTCAGGCCTGCCTCGTCGACATCATTCGTGAGTGCGATCCACCCCGTTCACCTCTGTTTTCTGACAAGATGAGCACTATAGTTGTAGAAATTCGTCCTTTTCCTTCCAACTTTCACTACTGACACGAGTGCCCCGCCGATAATGAACTCATATCCCGTCGAGCTGCTCGCGCAGCTATCCCCAGTCATGTTTATCGCCGGGCTCGGTGGTAACAACCCAACAGTCACTCCAAACTCCCCGACGCCCACTCAAACTACCACACCCCAGCCTTCACCACCGCCTTCGAAACAGGATCCCTTCGTGCTCCTCATCTCCCGCCTCCGCGATACCCTTCAATCCCAAGTCAGACCCCCAATATGGTCACCCGAACGAACCAAATCGTTTCAAATGGTCCTAGTAGACAAGAATGTTCGATTCCCACCACGCAGACTGGTACCATCCGACGACCCGAGCTATCCCACTGCTCATTCTCCACTCTCTCCACTTACACCGACGTCACCGCTGTATCCGGATGGTCTGATAGCACCGATATGGATCAGGAAACATACTGCGCTCGTACCGAGCGTGTTTGTTCTCTTTCTGAGATTGTTCGAGGCGCCTTATGTGACTCCTCGTTCACCCCTTGATCCACCAGACGCGGATCACGAACGTGAAAAGGCAGATGAGGAGCGCAAGAGGGATGCAGAGCTTAGTGCGGAGGTCGCTCAGAGGAAGAAGACGACGAACGAGCGAGGAATCAAATTGACGGTCGTACTCCTTGCGAGCAGGAGAATGCTAGGTACGTATGTAAAGAAGTTTCCTTGATATTGCTGATATCAATCGGATCTTCTACCAGATGATCCTTCATTGGATAGCCGTTTATCGTACATCAGGAGGCAAAGTGGATTGGACTCGCGGGCGGCGCTGTTTGTCTTGAGCCCTGTCAGCCAAGCAGAGTTGAACGAGTTTGTCCGCAGGTAGTCTCACGTGATTGTTATCTCCCTCTACTTGGCTGATCCTTTTAGTTTGCAAGACGCATTGTACGACTCTGCTGTGGAGTACTACACTTCTCATTCCAAGCGTGTTCGCCGAAAGCGTAATAGACATTCGCAATCGGTATCATCATACAACCCTGCGCCTCTAATACCTGTAGGTGCTGCGAGCACGCGTCCTCTACGACCTGAAGGATGGACGGTTCGATATGAATACAAGATGGCTTGTTTTGCTGAATTTAGAGGTGAAGACGAAGTTGCCCTCAAGTACGTTTCTTCTTTTCATGCGTTCCATCTATTTTCTGAAGTGATTTAGACACTATCAGGACGCGTATACAACACTGATGATCATGTTTGGCTCAACCGCAATTCTGCCTCCTCGAACAAAACGATGGGCAGAAGCCAAGGTTCTCGCTGATACTATCAGCTTCAAGGTGACGCTCAGCTTATAGATCATCATACTGCATCACTTAAGGAGACGCGTAGATTACGAAGCTATACCTGTATAACAATGAACATGGTCTCTCGCTATCGAATCACAATCTCCACATGCGTCGTTTCGCTGATTTCTCCCGTGGTTGGGGGATCGGCGAAGAGACATTTGAATATTGGAGTTGGATGGCACGGCAGTAGGTCCCAATTCATAACGTTGTAATCACGGACTCAATTTTGATCTTAGACATCGTGTCCTTGCGGAACTCCTCGAGCAAGGTTCGCGTTCAACCCTTGCTTTCCCTGACCACACCCCACTCTCCAAAGCATCCGGCGCATCTATCGCTTCCGCAGTTGGAGCTGTGGGTGCACCTCTCGACCTTGACGCTGTGCGAACGCTTGGATTGAACCCTAGCCATGCCCTTCAACATCCTGGCCATTATTACTACATGGCAGCACGGTGTACGGAAGCCAGACGCGAGAGATTTTTGGCGAGCGAGAGCGTATCTCAGGGTGCAAGTTCGTTGCCCGGATTCTCGAACGAGAAAAAGGTGGATCATCTAACGATCATTCTGGAGGTGGGCGCGACTTAACCCTTGACATCCCGGTCGTTGATGTTACCTTGTGTGTAAGCTTTACACCAAATCGTACGAGCTGTTCAAGAAATACAGTTCAACAGCAAGTCAAGGCAGATTGACGTTATGGATCGCGTGCCGCATTGCGCATACGTACTACGAGTCCGAAAAGTTTGAAATGGCCATCCGGTGGGCGAGTATCACTTCTGTCACTCTATTCCCAAACTCAGATCATGGCGGCGGTAGGTTCTTCGAGCGGATAGCCAAGACCTACCGCAGAGAGAGATGGAATGCGATGCTACGACCGCTCTTCCCGACGTGGTATGCATGCGCACAGAAACTCGCTGACGTGGAGCTCACAACGAGGCTATTGATAGAAATGATTGGATATGGTGAGCCTGAAAGTGGGTATCGTCCTTGTTGCAGACCCATACCTCTCACAGGTAATCTCCGCGAAGCGACGACCTGGCAGAACGACCTGCTGGCCCTTCTCAAGGTTTGGTTCCATCTTGGTTTGGTAAAGATTGAGCTGATTTGAGGGTGGTAGAGCTCGGTTCCGGTCAATGCAGATCAAGTTCTCCTTGTCGACCTCAAGGAGTCCGAACCTCTCCGTGAGCACCAAAAAGGTTCTATAAATGGACGAGAGCACTGATGTCACAACGTAGTGCACACATCAGTCGTGTTTTGGAACCCTGAAGTCTGGGTGGGAGAAGAGGCCGCGTTTCAGATTTCGTTGTCGACGCCACCAAACACGGAGATCTCCGCACTCCCCATTGAGTCGATCTCGATCGTCTTCTCCGGAGCCTATTTGCCTGTCATCATTCATCATGACCCCCAATCAAGCACCGACCCGGTTCGTCTCGTCCATCTCAGTCGGATCCAGGCAACAGCCTCGGAGCAGCATTCTGAAGAGACCATGGCTCATTTGAGGTGGACGCCGGGAGGCCAACTTATCTTGTCTGGAACACTCTCCTCCGACGTTCCTGGGATACTCAGCGTGCGTTGTCCACCTTCATTTGGTGTCGCAATACTCATTGGTGGTTAGGTGTCCAACATCGTCGTTACACTGCAAGAAGGTAGCTGGACAATCGAGGTCCCACATGAGCCGTGTGGCGCCCGCGAGTCGACACGCAGTGTCCCCCGTTGGCTGAGCTCCATTGAACCCGCTACGTTCCTCCCCGTATCTCGGGATAACTATTCGAGCGTGATGTGAGTATACCCTGTTTTTCTACCGATTTCGGGTGAGTTGATCAATGTCGTTTATACACAGCGTCCGACATCGTCCGCACGAGCTTTTGATTACCATTGGGCAACCAGAGCCAGCGGTCCTAGATGAAGAGTACCAGATCCCAATCCAAGTCAAGAATATGGATGATCGGGAGCTGGACGTGATTGTGGATGTATTGTTGCAGCCCACTGAAGTTGATGAAGCAGGTACGTCTGTACCCCACTTCTTTGCTTTGCTTTATCCATATTCTACACAGTTCAATATATCAGGATCGGAAACAAGGGCGAGAAATCTTCTGGCCTCGTTAAAGGCGTCAAGTTCGGCACGGTTGCCCCCGGCGCAGAAGTGGTCGAGACGATCCTCCTTACGTGCAGTGGCGCAGCAGGCGACAGGACCCTCGACATTTCCGTTCAGTCCAGACCACCGACCCAGGAACGGCTACATACGCCTGACTCTGAACTGGAACCCGAGTCGGAGTCAAACCACGATACATGCGAGATCCTAAGAACACTCATTGTACCTGTCTCTAACGTGTTCGCCATCACTCGAGATGTGACATACCTACGGGCAGTGCACCCTCCACCTGCGTTGGCGGACTTGTCGGTGTGTGAGGGAGTTGGGTTGGATGATTCGGTGGGTGGGGAAGCGGTGGTGACGACGGTGATAGAGTGTGTGGCACCGCGAGAGGTGTGTATGGAGTCTGTCTGTTTACAGCGGGTCGTGAGTTTTTCGTGTATTTGCTCGATCATCTATTCTGACTCTGATTGCACATGCCACAGGAGAGCAAGAATGCCAAACTACTGCGTCATACTCTGAACCCGGAAGGCGATGGACCCTTGTTGTCCTCCCATGGTAAGGTTGTTATCTTGAACAAGCGGCGTGTTCACTGACGACGTCCGTTGTGTAGAACTTCGCCAAGGTGATCGGTTTTCGGATGTTTGTCGTATTTCGATGACACCCACCGAGACCGAGGTGGCGAATGGCGAAGCCATCGCTGGACCGGGTGAATATGTCTTGACATGGCGAAAGTATGTATCCATCCATCCATCCACATATGTCCCCCACGTACGCTCTAACGGGAACCTACTCAGAAAACCGAACGGAACGCGCACAGAAACACGTGTTCCCCTCCCTCGTTTGCATCCCCCTCGCGACAAGCTCATCGCCCTTTTGAGCGTACCCACCACTGCCAAACTACACACCCCCATCCCGATGCACCTCATCGTACGGAATTACCACCCGAGTCGGACAGCGATGGTGAGCGTTTCGTTGGAGCCTACACCGCTGGATGGGTTCGTGGTGGCGGGATTGAGGAGCGCGAGGATACCGATGATGTTGCCGGGTGCGGAGGAGAGGGTAAGTTGGAATATAATTCCGATCGAGTGTGGGTATGTGAAGGTGCCGAGTGTGAGGGTTGTTGATCAGAGAGGTGCACGGGCACACGATGAGGAAGGCAGTGGGGATGGGGAGGGACAGGGACAGGGACAGGGACAAGGGGAAGGGGAGGCGGTCGAGGTGATTGATGTGAGATTCGAGGGAAGGAAAAAAGGAGAGGATGGTAGGCAGGTTGGAGGGGTGCATACGGTCTTGGTTCTTCCGTAGCTTTGGACTTGTATGGTGACTTAGGCTATTCTTCCTAGACTTACTGTGCCTACATCTGACTAGTTGAAGGTAGTTTGTATTTAATAGAGTGGCTAGAATAGTTGCATGCCCGCTCACATCACTGTATTCAAGGAACTGGTAACTGTCCACCTTCCTTCTGCACTTGAAGTCTGGGAAATGGACAAAGTCTTTGCTAACTTGCGTACTTCCACTTGACTTCCGCCCACGTAAAATAGATCCTTGTAACTGGGCCTCCAGGAGCCGGCCGGCCATTTGCACGTGCCGATGAACAGTATAAGATGAGATAGAGATAGTTTAGTGTATCGCTAGCAACCACCCACCACGACAAGGCAGAACCGATATAACCTATCAAGCGAATACTAGTTCTCGTCAATCGATCGATAACTCTCCACCTATCCAGCTATTGCCTCCCCACTCATCACCTCACGCAACGCCAACACGTCCATCCTCGGCTCAAACAACAAACAGAACGGTTTCTGATGACTCACAATTCCAGGCACGAACGCTGTATCATCAATCGGCTGCTTTGGATCTTCCTTTATCGTGAACGACCAAAGGATAGTCGCAGCAGCGATATACAACGAGCTAAACACACCCGCCAGGATCGGGGGCAAACCAAACACAACCAAGTCGTGTATGATCAATCGTTATGCTCTAGGTACAGTGCCGGAAGGACTTACCGGATGGCCAGGTTAGCTCCGACGCAGGTTCGCCTTCCGAATCCGAATGAGTAGGCTTTGAGGTCGTTGTTGATGTCTCCGTCAGGTGTTAACCAGCGTTTAGGGTCAAACGTTTCGGGATTGGGGAAGACCTCAGGGTCGCGGGCGATGCACCTACGTCGGACGACATTGAGAATATGACCGGTAGCAAGTACTTGAAATGGGCTTACCAATGGTTCCCGAACACAGTTGCACCAGCTGGAATGCAATAGCCGTTCTGTAGGTGTATTGTTAACACATCGAGCACACGATGATGGATGAAATGGACACACCCAGTAGACGTCTTTGGAAGCCCGACGTGGAGCCCCTGTGCAAGAATGAGTCAGACCACCCATTAGCCAACAACTGAATGGCGAACACTAACCGAATGGATTCACTGGTCTCCATCTCAAAGCCTCGTTGATAAATGCTTGCAGTTCGGGCATAGATGCCCATTCAGCAAACGTTGGGGCTGTCCGTCATATCTCGTTAACACTGGTCGGAGAAAACGTAGGATATCTGATAAACATACGTGAAACACGACCAACGACCGCGTCCAACTGGGCATGGATAACAGCCTGTGCTTCTGGGAAGCGAGCTGCGGCCATCATAATTGTGGAGATTGCGACCTGTGTCTATTCAGCCTAATCAGAACCCCCGTCATTCATGGAAAAGGGTTACGAGAGACTCGCCGTATCAAATGCAGCGCCAACAAGAGATCCCAAAAAGTATGCTGTTTCCGGCTCACTCAGATTCCCTTCCGTAACTGTACGCGAGATGATATCCCTGGCAACAGAATGTGGTCCCGTATCCGAAGTCTGATTGGTCGACGGTCGGAGAAGCAGATAACAATGAGCAAGGACATCCACTTACCATTTGCGATTTATACTGATTCATATAACTCATGAGCATATTGTACTCTTCTTCTCCCCACTTCTTCAATTGAGTCCCATACAAGGGGAAATAGCGAAGGAGCGGGAAATGGTCCACGAGATATGCCCCCGGCAGAAGTGCCCCCTGAACGATAGGGACCATCCGCTTCAAATGAAGAAGGTAAGGATCACTCGTCAAGGAAGTGGGTGATGTCTTTCCATATATCACTCGGAGTGTAACTGATCCTGAGAAGCTGCGAAGCGCTTTGAGCCTGGCGTTCACTATATCCATACAGTCGCACCCACCGTTTGACATGCATGGTGTGAGATTCTGGGTCGTCCAGGAGGTCAAGGATAATATTCCTCGCAAATGCGGTCTGGTCAGCATCATAGACCAACGTGGCTTTGGGCTGGAAATGCGAATGAGCCGCCCTTTTGCATAGAGATCAGCATCGTAGCCTTTTTATATAGAAAAAGAATTCATGTTCACTTACTTCCGGAATCGACGAAGTCTGTCGCATGTACTGAGAAGCATGAATCGCATTCCCCGACCGAGAATATCGCCGCCAGCGATGGTGTGAGGCCGGTCTGCGAAGGAAGCCCCTTGTTTCTCCAAGAGCTGTGTTGCCTCCTACAGATCACGTAGGGGTTAGCATTGTCGACGAGACTAAGCGATGTGATGGGACACCCACGTTGTGACGGCCCACGATCACAAGCACGTCATTTCCCTGTCTCAAAGAAATAATGGGGCCGTATTCTTCGATCCATTGTTGGATCAGGCTTGGCTGGCTGAAAGGAACGACCTACGGTGAGTACTAGATGGATGTACTAAAAGTTGTTGGTACCCACTATTTACCATGCGGTGAACCAAGTGGTCCAGGGGGAAGGAGAGCGTACTTTTGCCTCTGCTGGCGCTGCCTGACAAAGTAGAGCGTGCCTATGGTCGCAACTACGAGCGACACGGCAGGCACAAGAGGGTGGTCAACGAGCTTATTCATACTGCAAATGTTCGAGGTTAGATGAAACGGAGAGTACTGGCAGCAGAGCGTATTTAAGGGAAACGAGAATTTAATTCAATGCTCTGTCGCTAACAGCCATATTGAAGTATTGTAACTTGTTGGACCTCAAGGGTTCTAGGTCTGTCGAAACAATTCTAGAGTGGGTGGGGATCTCCGGCTTGGCAATCTACTTGCCGAGTTCAACGTGAAACTTCATTCTCGACTCATGTTGTTGGCCGATTGCTTCAACTGGCCCATCCCGGGAGGTGAGATGCTGACTCGACGTAATATTTTGCACCAACGTCACTAACATGACATCTGTAGAATCGTTGCAACAAAGTACTCACAGAGTGTTGCATAAGATGTTTGTAGTTGTCGGTTGCGAAAACATTATTTGGTATCACACTTTCGCCGATGGGAACTACTTTTCCATCTTTATAGTGCCATGCGACGATCCAATTTCGCAGCTACCTGTCGAGGTGAAGTTGCATCATGGGCAAAACATGGGTGAAGGCTTTGGATAAGTGGCCTGGTTAGCAGTGGGTGACACGTTCTCGCTGCCGTTTCTGGACAGATGTGGAGGTACAAGCACATGCTCGTCAAACTCTAACTGCAGATTTTTATGCCACACTCTGTAAACCGCCAAGTAATTTACAGATACCTTCGGGTATCACGGGAAATGTACTGATTGGTAGAAAATCAAGCCATACAAAGCAACTGCATAAACTTAAACCAAAACGGATTACCGGGCTGGTAAGTAGCTTCGAACAAGTCACTTGAATCCGCATATGATGACAGTAAAGCGGACTATGAATACTCGTCTGATTCAAGTGCTTCGTTCGACGCTCCGTGGATGAACACAGTTATGCCGGACGCGAAGACACCGATTCGGACCATCCGTTGATCAAAAAAAATTTCTGATGCGGCCGCGGCCGACCCGCCCGGCCTCTAAGCTGGGCTCTTGAGATCACAACTTGAAGTGCGTTTGTTGGCGATATAACCTGTCAGTAAAAAGGTGCTCAACGACCCATGAAGTACTGGCCTGGTGTTTCTCTGGAGTGGTCATAAAGATTAGTATTGTAGGTCAGGTGGGGATTCATTAGGGGGGTCGTAACACATTGTCGTCGGGAAAAAAATATTTGATCTTGAAACGAGAAGGTAGGCCTGAATCGGAGATCAGCAATAATTGGGTGACTTCCCGTCAGGATTTAGAGTAACTTTTCTGTAAATCCGGAGTTATAATTAGTAGCAAAATGACAGATACGTCCCAATAAGGAAGGAACCGCATGGCACACGTCAAGACCTGTCGTCCAAGGGCCTCCGTAAATTCTCAAATCTACAGAGGGGTACCCCCCCCTCTGTAAATCTCTGTGAACGTCTGTAAATCGCTTAAACGCGTTTTGCGCTATTTTCAGTGCTTTCAGGGGGTATTTTCTTCTCTTTTTGGACACTTCTGCACAGCCACTGGACGTCTTGTGCCAAAACAGTCATTGTCTACAACTCACACTCCTCGGAGTGCAGTCCTGGCAGTGTACCCCACTCAGCATGACCATCAGAACTCCACAAGTCATTCAAATCAGCAGTAGCATGAACCGAGTGGCCCACCTGCTAGCCAAGGTGACCTTCTCCCCTCCATCTGGCCATCTGGGGTCAGTTGGGATGCAGAGTAAGGTCTAATCACTGGCATCACCGCATCAGCAGTTTTTCTGTGACCGCTTGAACCTGAACGGGGTCCCACCTGGGTGTTCTGATGCATAGCCAAGCATGTGCACGATATTCATTCCCAAAAGTGCCTGTCTAAAGCAATCGAGAGGTGCTTGCTGAAACGACTCAAAACAACCAAGAGGGTTGAATCAAGTCTACACAAGAACCAGAGGTAAAGAACAAAGT
Organism: Chalciporus aff. trinitensis; assembly: GCA_038089015.1. Taxonomy (NCBI): domain Eukaryota; kingdom Fungi; phylum Basidiomycota; class Agaricomycetes; order Boletales; family Boletaceae; genus Chalciporus; species Chalciporus aff. trinitensis. Next base: position 171 of record JBBPJZ010000492.1, on the reverse strand, counting down.
AAATGCTGAAGGTGCAAAGGCACTACAGCGGCGAGCAGAGAGCAGTTGAAGAGGAAATCTCCAAGTGAACTAAACTGGGGTTTCCCAGTCAGTCCCTTGGGGTTTATATAGTCCTACATCTATTTGTACATGTTTGTCCTTACTATAGCTATAAGAGGAAAAGGTACATGG
>JBBPJZ010000491.1:0-18869 GCA_038089015.1 Chalciporus aff. trinitensis | reverse complement strand
CATATGTCACCGGACTAAACATGCAATCTTTGAGCACCGCTGTCCAGACTCCATACCAGGGACATTCCCTGCTGTTGCGATCTGCTTGAGCGTACATAACTGCTATTCTGAGAACAAGGGGAAGGCGCTCATTGGGGAGAAACACGTCATGGCGCTCAGCCCTGAGAAACACAAAGCTAGGGGATCACATGATAACACCAATGAGTACCTTCTGCTTTCTGGGGAAGGAGCTAAGACAGACCGCGCTCTGGTTTGCGCATCATAGTCAGAGGAGGATCTAATCCGCCGTGGTAAATGTGGCGTGGGTGGTTGTGGGACTTTATATAATGAGGGTTATGCCATTGCTACCAGCGATACAACACATGGATGTCTGACAGTCTCGAACGCGAGTTCTCTCATCTAAAGGTGGGTAATCCTGCTGTGTCTCTCGTTTCCATCTTCGTACTATGTTTACAGATTGACAAATCTCGCCGCTCCGAGGGTGCAAGAAGCCCGCTTCCTCCCCGCCCCCGTCAACAGGACAGGCGCAGATTGTACTTTGGCTACTACGTATCAAAGCAGTACCTCAGACAACTAGTCGACGAGCACTACGACAAGAATGGTTGGAAGAGAGTACCCGACGAGTTGGACTGTCTAACTGCTGCGGCCGTAGGTGTTTTCCGTGCTCGCAATGTTCACGTGAGCTTTGCATGTGCACAGGTCCCTTCTGACCTCGAGATATCCTCCCAATATATCGGATCCAGGAGAGAGCTGTACCTTCTAACGCTACCTGATAAAAGGGGACCGCTTGTCAAGGAATTGGCATATATGAATGCGCTCTTGGACCAAGAGCCGCGGTGGTGGCATGCCTTCTGGCCGTCTGATGATATTTGTTAGTCATATGCCTTTGATCCCTTTCATTTTGTGTTGACGACGTTCATTCTAGAGCTGTGCCACCTCTACCAGCCTCCACCCCCAGCTCGTCCAGAGACTATTCCTATGTCTGCTTTATTCCGGAGTTACGTATTATCCTTGGTTCTCCTCGATTTTTATATGCCCCTGGTGTAGAGTCAGGAGAAAGCGTGTATGTTGTTGCCAATCCTTCCTGTAAATCTGCGTCTGGACCCCCATGATACAATCGTGTCTCGCTCCTTTGTTTCATCACTTATCGAGAATTGACCGATTTGATTGAAATTTATCGTCTGTCCGCAAGGTGTTCGTACGCAAAACCCGCCTCCCTCCGCCATGTTAGGAATCATGACAATTCAGAACGTCTACCAATTGCACATCTGGTAGAGTTTTCAAAACCACGATTCAACTTGAAGTACAGCATTAAACAGAACTTGAAGAGAAAGAAGCCACGGACTTCAACGCATTCAACAGTCATTTCTCAAGTAGCAGCAACATCCAATACAAACCATGATGCCCATATTACTCTTTGTCCGTAGCAGGAATATCCAATGCAACTAACATATTGACCACTGGCATGATACAGAAATATCAATATTACAACAGAACTGTGGAACCGATCACCGGCGCGGTCACTGCCTTCCGCTGAGAAGTTAGAAAATGTTACGAAAACAGAAAGACGTCGTGTGCAAATATCAAAAGGAGGTAGCAAAGCAGATGTATCTTTTGCGCGTCGATCGATCTGAGATTGCTTCAATCACACAGCTGATCCCAGTAGCCTAGAGGTCAGCAGGAAAGGGGTAGAGATGGAGGAACAAACCTGGAATAGTTTGATTTTCTTGAGCAGCAGCCTCAGCGGGAGCCTCGGCCAGGACAACGGCAAATCCACTAAACATGCTTGATGTTAGCAAGGTCTGTGGACGTGTGGTTTCGGGTACGTACTTGTGCAGGTGGAGGTCATTGTGACTGGAAACAAGTCGGGCAACACGCGGAAACTCATGTTTTTTGGGAGGCAAACTCACCAGTGGAAGGACCAAGGCTCGGGATTGTCAGTCACGAAACGAATCGTCACGTTGACATTGTTCGCCTCCGCCTTGATAGCTTCGTGCACTGCGAACACGCCCTCGGCCCTCGCGCCCTGCGATTCGTGAAGCTGACTGCGAAGCTCGTTGTGGCCAGAGGCTAGAATGGGTGCAGACTCCGAGGGTTGGGATGGTTCACTTGTTGTTTGTTGTGAGCTGGACGGGCAAGGGTAGGTTGAACGGGACCTGGGCCAGTAGTAGATCATCCGCTAGGCTTTCCTCCGAGTCTGTCGTGTATCTGGTGATTGACGTTTCAGAGGGACTTAAAGTCGTTGCATAGTAGGCGTTGATAATCAAGAGCAGCGGTGAGTTTTACAGTGGAATTTCGGAAGGAACAAAGTTCCATTGCGAAACAGCACTGCTGGTTTGCAGTGGAAGGCAGAGAGTGTGTAGCAGAAGCCTACCAGACGAGCGTGCTCCGGTACCTCGGTGAGTTCTCAACTTGATGCTATTTGCAGGAACCAAATGCCATTGCGAAACTATACGTATGCCCTGCGGAGGGCAACGAGGTGAGAGGTGACACTGCGACAGCCGGTTATCCACGTATAGTCGAGAATACATTGGTGATCAAGGGTAGTTGTGGAGCTCCGCAGTAGAACTTGAGCATGACGCCACGATGTACATCGATGAAACATCATCGAACTCAAGAATGCTATCATTTCCCTGCTGGGCCAACTGCACTAGCACCTCGAGTGTTGTTCCGAGTCCTGCGGTAAGACGATCAGACTGAAGTCATCCTTGAAGACACCTCGAACCAACGGTGCACCTCTATGCGTTCACGAATCTTTCCTGACATTGCGAGAGAGTAGCAAGTCTATCGACTAGCTATTTACAATAGCCCGATTATCCACAACCTAAAAGAAAAGGGTTTGAAGTGCCTACTATCCCCTCTGGACGATCTCCCAGCCATGATACACCCTCCAAAGTACGTCGGAAACATACCGACTAAACGTGCTCCCCTCTGTCCCAACAACTGCCCATGCCCTTCCAAGCACGAGCGCGTCCGTGATCGGGGCAAGGAACCCTGCCAAACGAACTCCATCGTACTCGTTCGTGAGCTCCGCCAAGTGGGCTGTCTCGACCACGAACGAGGAGAGAAAGAATGTGCATGGGAACGTGGCCAGCACCGGTGCGAGAAGTGGGTCCGTCAGTGGGTCTTGTGCATCTGTTGCAATGAAGAGTGGGATGTTGAGCCGACGAAGAGAAGGCGCTGTGTGCAGTCGGGCACGGCAGGATGCCTTGGGTAAGAACGTCCTCGGAAGGGGTCGTAACGGGGGGTGTGGAACGCGCTGACTTGGGAGATCCACGGGTATCTCAGGGGGAGTCAATTCGTCGATCACGTTTAGTAGAGCGTCGTCGTCATCGTCCTTGTTGGGATAACTGGGTTTGCTTCCGTGCCCAGCCGCCCTCGCAGCGGCTGTCTCTGACAGAACCTGCTTTTCGAGTGAAAGAGCCATTTGGGTATCGATACCAAGGACTTCATGGATCAGCTTCCACCACACGAGCCTGAGGTTTGCACGTGCGCTGGCCTGGAACCGGCCATCACCTACACGCATGTGAGCACCCAGATAGACCCTTCCAAGTGCTGCACTGATCCCATCTGCTGCGAGTGTTATCTCCGCGTTGGAAAACAACATATTTCGTCGGACTTCTCCACGTATCCGCCGGTGCTCTTCAAGCCGGAGCCGGAGCCGTGACGACCCAAAGAGTGTCCCAAGTTGAACGAGACGTTTCGACGAAGCAGCGAGCGTCGGGATAGATACGGCGTGCAAATATTTGTCGCCCAACCGTGCCCCTTCTGGTGTGTCCACGAAATGAAACTCGTACGGATCAGTATCAAGAAGCGCGAGGGTGTCTCCTGGATGTACGCCTAACCGTTCTTCCATCCATACTGCGCTCAAGTTGGAGACGTGGATAAGCGGTCGGTGCATCATGATAGAGGGAAGATTGACCAGTGAACTCCACGGAACCAGTGTGTGCGTGAAATAGTCGGCGCATTCGTTAGGGAGAGGTATGTCCGGGGGTACTTTGGTACAGTGGAGAAGCCCCTTCTTGTTGTCGAGGCTTAGAGCTCGTATAAGGGTGGAAGAGCGGACATATCGGAGGGGGCTTTCACCAAGGCGTGCAGGCGGAACAAGGAGCGTACGGTTGAGGAGGCGAGCTAGGACAAGAGCGTTCTCTAGGGCGATTCGTTGGTTATGGAGCCCACTGTGTGGGAGGTAGGCAAGGAATGTAGCTGTGGGGTCTGCCCGGAGCGCGTCGAGATGAGCATCGTCTTCGTCCAGCGGGTATCGAAACGCGTTTCGTGAGTATGTTATGTTCATATGTACATTAAGCCCGTTGAGAACAGCTGGGCTTGACTCAGGCCCGCCCGACATGCCGAGCTGGCACGCGTTGACTACAAGTGTGAGCATCCATCCGTCAGCTCAGCGAAACGAAACGAGCACGCACAGCGCGACAGAGAGGGACAAGACGACCGCACCTCGTCGTGAATAGCCAATATGCGCATGCAAAGCAGAAGAATGCGCTGGACGAGAGAAGTGCCACGATCGTGACCAGGCGGCGTGTCTGGCGGTAGGGTAGGTACGTCTTGGCCTGCGATGACGCTGTTTGGGAATGACGTAGGTTGGAGGACTCAGGACGTGAGCTGCGTGGTGGACGCATGCGGTACGCGCCTTTCTCGTCAGACACGGAGGGTGACTGGAAGGCATACCGCGGCGTGGTGGACATAGCTAATGAATGAGCAGAAGAATCCACAAGCACTGGCGGGGAACTTCAAGTTTCAAGTTGAGTGGGCGTTTGTTTATCCTTGTTGGATTCTAACGCAGACTAGCAATAGTCTAGTATTGTACAAGGTGCAGTGTACATCATGATCCTAATGGGATCTCGTTAGCGGAACGCCTACCCATAATTCGCGAAAATGTATCAGAATAACAGAGGGCCCCGATCGATCGAACCTGGGCGATAATGCCACTGGCACTGGTCTGTTCGTAGGTTTGTCCAGCTCTTATGAGTATTCAACTCATCCAAGCTTGTCGCCTCTCTTCCCAACCTACGAGGAGTCTCTGGGGGAGAGGGGGGCACTACCAATATCATCAACTCGCGCATTCGGTAACTCCTGTCTTGAACCTTGAACGTCACTAACTCGCACTCGATCTCATTCACTAGAACCTAACAAACCATACTATCTCACGTAGCCCTCTCTGGTATCTAGGCACCCTTGTATGTCATCTTATCCTCAACGAACTCCGCTTTCCCAAAGACTTCCTTGACCTTCGGGTGCGTGGTAACCCTCTCAAAGTGAGCGAAGATGTTCGGGTACTGCGCCCTCTCTGCAGCTCCAAGTGTAATCTGGGCAGCCTGCTCAGTCACGGACGCGATCGTAATATCCGCGAGGGTCAACTTGTCAGAAATCAAGTACCCAGAGACGCTGGCAGCGAGATGTTCGTCGAGGAACTTGAGCGCACGACCCTGTCTCTGAAGGGTGATCTCATGCAACTACGAGGTTTTGTTTTCGTGTTAGCACGATTGCTACACATGTTAAGTGGATGCTTCCTACCTCTTTGCTGTAGGGACCGAGATATCCGGCAACGAGCGCCTTGGTCTCGTAGCTGAATGAAGAGATCTCGGTTTCTCCGAAGTGGACCCACTGGTCAACAAGCGCGGCTTCGTACGCGTCCTTTCCGAGGAGTCCAGATTCTGGAGCAAAGGAGCATACTGGATGTCAAGGCTCATCAGCTAGGCAATATTGGACATCGCCTCTGTCACTTACCATGGCGCGCAATAGCGGCACCCTCGAACAACCTGAATCCTTTGCTATCCTCGAAAGCTGGGATCTTTCCCAATGGGAATCTGTTGATATATTCGGGCTGCTTGAGTGTCACGAAGAAATCGACAGAGGGGGTCTCAATCTCAAGACCTCCAACAGCGGCGGCTGAAAGGATCTGTAGAGTAAGTGGTCCATCCTCAAGTTAGTCGTTGAATGACATTGTCCAAAAGGCAACGACGTACGACTTTGGTTTGACGCTGGATGGGGATTCCCCAGAGAGTACCGATGGGAGCCATTGTTGTATCTATTGAGTTGTGTTGAAGCTGAGGTGTCTTTGGTATTTGCAGGGTATTGATGTCTTTCAACAGACAGCAACGCTCATGCTTTATACTCGTCGACAGGTGCTCTCGTGTTAACATCGCTGAATTGTTGTTAACAGTGTATTCCCTGTATCCCTGAGTACATGCCGCGCATCAGTCACTGCGCAGTAATGGTCATCAAGCTCTACTGTGGCGCAGTGAGTACTTTACGCGGATCCGCGGTTGTAGGTATGACATAAATCGTATGATTGACAAACCTCTTTCTTGCTCAAGTCGAGTGTCGAAACTCGATTGGTCCTCGTTTGTGTCATGCATACCCTGCAGCTGCGGGAGTTGGAGCACGGATCAGGGGCCACGTCACGTGAGGACCTCTTGCCTACCCCGACCCGTTGCTGTGTTGCCCATAACCCAGCTCCGAGTATCACCATCATGTCATCATCTGTCTCCGGGTCCGACTTTTTCCATCTCTTGCCTTCCAGGCCTAGAAAAATCGCCCGAATCGCGCAGCAGTTGCGACTGGCGCGCTTGGCTCACGCAGAATTTTAGGCGTTTGACCTTAGGCCGTTGAAAGCAGGAGTTACCTCAGCTTTGACACACGCAAGATGATACATACAGAGACCGCCTTTACCTCCTCTTCCCGAACTACATTCCCTATTACGACACCCAAGCAGACGGCGTGCGTTGACTGCGCATGGGCTACAGCCCGTGCTGCGGATTCCAAACACACGCAAGAGAACTAGGTAGTAAACGAGAACTTGAGTACCAGCAGCTCGATCTCAAAGTGATGTCAGTCATATTCATCTGAATACTCTGTCTGGCATGTGCTCACCGATCTCTCCATGAAAGTCTTCAAAATTGAGGCACCACCATTCTCATTGCCCTGCAGGGATCAGTCAAATGATATGCCTCAGGGGGGTTCTCGTGAGCGCTGCTTTCAGCATCCCTCAATTCCACTCTCTTGTTTGTAGCAGATGATTCAAGGGTCCTCTGCACGTCATCATTGAAAACATGCGTCAGATTGGACGACATAGATCATGATAATCAATCTAAATAGGTTGGGTTCGACAATCTCGCGGACATCGTCATGGCTAGTGAGCTATCAAACACAAGCTAGTATCCATGTGCAGTGCACATGCAAATGGGGCCCCGTCAGCGGGGAGACCTAACAACCACTAGCGAAAATGTATTAGAATAACCAAGAGACCCGATTGAACCAGTAGAAGGCATCACCTGTGCCCGACCTGCTGTTCTGAAATCTTTCTTGTTGAATTTGCGCATCCGTGAGTTTATAGTCTTTCGTTCAAGTTGCTCATCTGTTGACAGGGCATAGGAGTATTGTCCTTAATGCAAAGGGAATATGAAAAGAATCAACTTTGATCTCTTCTTGTGTGATGGGGGGTTGAATGTGTGGACGAGTGCTCGCTTTGCATGCCCCTGGGGCATGTGGAACTCAGTCACGAGGTACTTTACGTTTATCGCCCCACGGAACTTGAGCATTCCAGATACGGCTTGCATTCCCCTTCGCTATGTTCTCGTGAGGGATCCGGAAAAACTTCGTTTTCTACTTGAGGCCGTGAGCAGCTGGGCGCTAGTCCTGGAGATTCTGTTGAGCGACTATGAGTCCGGATCTGCAGCACACGGTAGTTATCGTCGGCCCCCGTGAATCAAGTTCCCAAATCGTCATGCAGGTTTTCGGGTGCTTTCTGGTGGTGCCACTGGCCTGATATCCAGTTTATTCCTCCGCGATCTTCTCGAGCCCCGAATCGTGGAATCATGATGTCATGCGAGTCAGATAGAACGATGCTATGCGCCACTACATCGGTCAAAGACTAAGTTCTCATGCGCTATTATAATGGCGCTCTCAAGGCCATGTTCACCAAATCCACTCATGTCTTCGTTGTATGCTTCGCTGGCAACCACCATGCATTAGGGATCGAATCTCTTGTCATGCCTTATCACGGGAGCCGGACATTTTGGTTGCTCGTATGTATAATAAGAGAAGGTCGCTATCGCTCCAGCAACAGGAGCTAGACTCTAAGTCGTTACGTACTCTTCCTCCATGTCGAAGTCATTGCTACTTCTGAGCGGTGTTGGGCTCGCTGTCGCCTTGAGCACGCAACTTGAAGGTGGGGGTTATGCTTTCTCCTCTGGTCCCAGTGGGCAAACAGTCCTCGGCACTCCACCCCCAACGGCACAAGGCGCAAGCTACAGCCTAACCTCCAGTCTCAGTGGCCAAGATTTCCTCGACGCTTTCCAATGGCAAGCCATCGCCGACCCTACCAACGGGCGTGTGTAAGTGCTGCAACATTACTCGGCATGGTGTCGTTTGACGGACATGCGTCGCACATAGCAACTACGTCAACCAGACGACTGCAGAAACAGACGGTCTGGTGTGGCTAGCCGGTAGCTCGGTCATTCTCCAGACGGATGACACCACTGTCCTCGATGCCAGCGGTCCGGGACGAAACTCTTTCCGGCTGATGTCCAGTAACCAGTATACCACTCATGTTGCGATGTATGTGCCAGTGCTTACCTCAATGGTCGCACGCATACGTGTCTGAGGCATCTTCAGCTTCGATATTGCGCATATGCCTCAGGGATGCGGGACATGGCCTGCTGTTTGTAAGTTTCTCCGTTCATGTCCTCCGCACGGAAGGCTTCAATATTGATATAGGGTCCGTCTGATGTTGAAAATCGACTCGGATATGTTTGCTAACGTGGCATTTATTCTTACTTTCCACAGGGTACGTTCGTTGGCTCTATGATTCAATGCGATATAATTACAAATCTTCAGGAAGTCGGTGCTGATTGGCCAAACGAGGTTCGGTCAGATTCAAGCTTGTGATTAGTATGACTCACACCAGCGCCTTAGGGTGAGGTAGACATTGTCGAGGGTGTCAATAGTCAGCCTCCAAACCAGTCCACCTTGCATACAAGCGCGAGTACGTACCTTCGATGTACTGTTGCCTTGATCCCAGTTCTGAAATGCCAAAGACTGCACCATGCCAGAGTCCAGGTACATGACGGGGTACGTCTCTCTGGCTCATCATACGAACGCCGAGTCACGACCGAGGGTCATCAGAACGAGCGTGGGCACCGATTGTGATGTCTACGACACCAACAACTCTGGGTGCGGTGTTACCCTTGCTGATGGTAACAGTTTTGGCCCCAACTTCAACGGCATCGGAGGTGGCTGGTAGGTTTCTGTCTCACTTTGTTCATGGGCGAGTCAATGTGCTGATCCAACTAGGTATGCCATTGAGAGAAGCGCGACTTACATCTCTATCTACTTTTGGGAGCGTGGCGATACATCCGTTCCCTCCCAAGTATCAAGCCCCGGAAGTACAATTGATACTAGCACCTGGGTAGGTAGCCAGTATAATCATTTATACACGTCATTCACATGAATATAGGGCGAGCCTGCAGCCTACTTCCCCGACACCAACTGCGATTTCCCAAGCCATTTCGGACCCCACAACATCATTATCAACTTGACATTCTGTGAGTGAAGGTACACGTTATCTGGATCTACCTGCTTATCTGGCGTCGGTGTATGCACAGGTGGGGATTGGGCCGGTAACAGTGCAGTGTATGCCGCATCGGGATGCCCCGATACCTGCATTGGTGAGTGACCCAAAGTTGACCACATATCAACGAAACAAGCTCACCCTCAGGATAGACTATGTGAATAACAATCCGGGCGAATTCGCATGGGCGTACTTTGAATTTAACTCTCTGAACATCTACGAGTAGTTTGTCAGATTCATGTCGAGTCTTGGAAAGGTTTCCAGAATAGGCTATACCCGATATCAGGTGTCTTCTTTGGTCCTTCAATCTCAGCAATTGACATGTGAACCTGATTCCTCACCTCTCGACATTTCGGGGACATATCTTTCGTGACCACCGGACTCCAAAACGGCTCCATGATTCCATGACCTGTGGCTTCATTCCATTAATCTTGAACAGGAACCCGTGTGCGAGTGGCAAGGATGAATGCCTCCAAGTGAGGATTAGCGGTCTGTATCCCTCCGGCAAACTCTGTTTTTGTATATATCATGGTTCGGACTCTATGTGGGGTCAAGTCAACTGACTGACAACGATCATTAACACGAAGCCAATGCTCCACTTTCTCCTTACAGCCCCCATGAAAACTAACATCATTCCTGTTTCCGTCCCGGAAAAAGAAAATATGCAGTAGGGTCACGGGGTTTTTACTTTTCCCGAAGATGTCACCCCGACTTCAAGATCGGGTAGTTCCACATCCTCGTTCTGGCCACCATCGCCACCGAATTGGGGGTATCCGGGAGCGTGGACATTGGGGTCTGGTGGATTGAGGTAGCCTTCCTGTAAGTTAGACTATTATTAGAGACTTGGGCGGCTTCAGCCTTGATTGAACTAACTAATGCACCCCAGCTTACCCTCTCCTGCAGCCTCGCTTCGTGAGATAACATCCTACTGCGCGCCATTCTCCTTGGGCATGGGAGTGAAGAACAAAATTCTCATGATCTATTTGTGTCACTCTCAAGCGCCCGCTTACCGTATCTATCTATCTCTTCGTTCAGCCTTTGCTGGCGAGAACCATCCACTAGTCGATGAACATAGACGGCCATTCAGCGGCATTTGATGAAGGACGTACGACCGTGCTGTGGGAAACGGATGTTTTCTCGCTTGTACGAGAGGATAAGAGAAACTCTTCAGGTTAGGGGCACCCTGTCTTGGTGCTCTCTTCAATGATGAGACCATCATCGATTATAACCCCCCTTCTTCATTGGGTTAACCCTTGAAGGGGACAGAAATTGATACAAAAAAAATAACCCCCCCCCCCTTGTGTTTGCTGTTGCTGCAGGGGGGAGAGATGAAAGCTTTGACAAGGTCGGTCAGATGGTCCTCACCACTCCTCTCATGGGACCGCAAGGCGCAAGTTATACCTTGACCTCTGATGATTGGTCTTAGAGGACAAGCATTCCTTGGTGCTTTCCAGTGGCAGGTTATTGCCGACCCCATGAATGGAAACGTGTACGTGGATGATCATTCAATGTGATGTCATTTAACAGTCCTACCATAGCAAATACGTCCACCAAACCATTGCAGAAGCCGATGGTTTGTATTCGCTCTCCGGAAACTCGGTGGTCCTGCGGGTAGATGGTATCACTGTCTTCAGTACCAGTGGCTCAGGGCAAAACTCCTTTGGGCTGATGTCCAACAACCGGTACACGAACTAATGGTCGCGTGCATGCTGCTGAGACATTTGTAGCTTTGATGTCGCGCGCATCTCTCAAAGATGTGGGACTTGGCCTGCCGTTTGTAAGTCCCTGGGCTTGTGCTAACGCGGCATTTCCCTTTGCTCCGCGACGGGTATGTCTTTTAAGCTCGATTGATCCCTAACGCGGATTGAGTTTGCCTCCAGGAGATCGGTGCCAATTTACCAAACGATGTTCGAACCAGACGGATAAACCATTGGTGGCTACACTGATACCGGCTTCAAGGGTTAGGTAGACGTCGTCGAGGGTATCAACAACTAGACTCCCAACCAATCCACATTGTACACGAGTGCGAGTACGTACCCCCCAATGTTTCCACTTTCATATTATTTCTGATATTTCTAAGACTGCACTACGCTAGCATCTAAGTACACTCCACTGGGGAACAACCACTTGCTATTACTGAGAAGATGTTCAGGACGAGCGTCGGAACCGATTGCGATGCAATGAAAATAGCAATTCCGGGTGCGGCACGACATTGGTTGATGACAATAGCTTCGACCCGGACCCCAACGGCATTGGCAGTGGCTGGTGGGTTACTACTATTCTCGTTTGAGGGGTGATGAAACGCACTCGTGTGACTAGGTATGCCATCAAGACGACGTCTGCATATATTTCAATATGTTTTTGGGAGCGGGGCAGCACATCTGTTCCTTCCGAGGTGTTGAGGCCAGGAAGGTGTATTTGTACCTTTCGGTGTCGGTGATTAAGTTAACGTTGCATGGTATGCGTTGCCAGATTGTCGTCAAGTCTTGCGCTTGAAATAGTATCTGCGTGGTGTTATTAACGCTCAGTGACTGACCTTTAGTATAGACTACCGCTAACGTACGTACCAAAGATGGTTGCTTAAGCAACAAACTAACAGAAGCCTGTAGGCTTTCTGTCATGTACTCTTCTGCCTCGCTGCGCATCCGCAGTATATCCAGCCCCTCCGTGAAGAGGTAGAGTTAATCGTCGAGGAAGAGGGCTGGTCGGAAGCTTCGACCGGGAATATGTGCAAAATCGATAGCCTTATCAAAGAGACCCTGCGCATGGAAACAGCGCCGCGTACGTCCATCTCGTCGCATTTGCTATTATCGTGAGCCCGACTTCGATTGTTAGTAACCATGCTGCGCAAAGCCCGCAAAGACTTCGCCTTTTCGGACGGTACATTCCTGCCAAAAGGAACGTACGTTGCGTCCCCTGCTCGCTCGATACACCTCAACGAAGAAGTGTATGAAAACGCAAATGTCTTCGATCCCTTCCGGTTCTCAAATATGAGATGTGAGGATGGCGAGGGTACGAAACATCAATTGATCTCAACAAGCGTTGACTCCCTCCTATTCGGGCACGGCAATCACGCACGGTAAGCCCACCTCGCTCATCCCGAGTAAAACACCTCTTGAATTAACGGGTCGTTCTTCCTGCATTCCTGCTACCATTTTCAAGCCCAGGTCGTTTCTTCGCTTCCAACGAACTAAAAGCGAATTTGGCGCACATCGTGGTTACATATGAAATTAAATTGGAAGAGAATTCGCCTATTCGAGCCGGCCCTGATTCCATCGCCAACCCCTTTGCGACCGTCATGTTCAGGATGAGGGCCGAATGACTTTCTAGACAGTCATTGGAGTCTTGTATGCGGACATTGTTAACAAGTCTCTAGCATTTTATGTATTTGAAGAGCAATAGTGAACTGAATATGAGCTTGATTTCCACCTCCCTCTAGTTCCTCGCTTCCTCAAGAGTGTATCCAGAAACCACTGGAATCGTACATGCGAATCCAGGTGTGGATGACGAGCTCTTGGACCCTTTTTCTCGGGATCGAGAAGGCTTTTCTGGGATCATACATGCAGGCCTCAGGCGCTCAAGGAGCAGCTTCAGTGTTTAAATTGATTAGGCAAAAAAATGTATCCTATCAAGCCAGTGTGACGTGAATACGCAGAGATGCGTGTGGTATCATATGAAACCCCTGAAGTTTGACCAATGCAGACGAAAATCTATACCTACAATGCCACGGACGTTGAACCCCGTGACTTCGCACTGGGTGTGTCGTTCCCGCTGCGTAGGTGGAAACTTGAGGTTGTGGTTGGCGTTCCAGGTACATTTTCGAAACGACTCCCCCGTGAGTACGTCAGGAGCTCCGAAGCAACATCAGGCCCGTATCCATGTTGCGATGCTAGGTCGCTGTGACATGCGTCAGTAACCTCGTTGTAACCAACTTACTGAATGGAAAGAAGGACTACGAAAACAACCCTCACCTAGCATATTTGTCCATGATCACCGCCATACTGTTCATATTCAACCTATACGCCTTGGGCGTCATCCCTTTCCCAAAACGATATGTCACATGGTTCGAGCACAACAAGCCCGTGATCATGATCGCAAGCTGAAGAGGGGCAAGGGAAAAGACGATTGTATACCAGAGCTGCAAGATGTGTCTCTCGAAGCCCAAATACGCTGCCTTACAGCCAGGAAGGACCGAGCGGGCATAACACGTTGACGAGATGGTCGCTTCGACGAAGGGCGAGTAGTATCCACAGCAGTGCAACCTATCCTGGATGCGGAGACGTCCAGAGGGTCCGAGCACGCGTGACCACTGTGCATTGAGTTTACCTTCGAGGTTGAATGTACGTTCTTTGTAAGTGATGTAACCAGGAGCGATTAGGAGAGCGAAGCAGATCCAAAGGAGGAAAGTGTAAACGGCGAGGAAAGAACGGTTGTTGAGGAGGATGCCAGCCCATCCGATGACGGAGGTGACGACAGCAAGTGCAGCTGCGAGAGTCGATACAATGAGCTCGGGGCGGTTACCGACACGGACAATGTCTGCAGACTGGAAGATATCAAACCAAGTAAGAAGACAGAAGGTAAGGCCTGTGAGCGACCACGCAGAGAGCTAATGAGAGGATCAGCATGATGTCTAGACTTACATTATGGAAGAGAACTGCTGAGACTCACGCAACTGTTGGCGACGAACAGGGCCCATTTGAATGTGTTCCAGCGCATGCGAGGACGGGTGTGTCCACCTTCCTTGCCCAAGTTGATCCCGTCATAGTCTTCATCGCCCTCCTCTGGCATACGCGCTTCTCCGCTCTTGAATGCCTCTCGTCCGCCTCCGCGTTTCGGCTCGCGGACAAGACCTGCACGACCCTTACGGAGGCGTGGGGTTGGCGCAAGAAGGCCGGTAGAAAACTTGGAAGGAACATAATTCACTGAGAGAGAGACATCCTTGGAGAGAAGTAATGAACTGTCGTCCTCACTGCTTACGAGGCGGGGTGTCGGTGGAGAATCAAGTGCCACTGACATGAGATATCGAAGAGACTGGAATTGATAAGGAGCGAATGCTGCCAGTGAGTGGCAAACCTCAGCTAGAAAGTATCAAAGAGTGGATACTAGTACGCCGAACTGGCGATGGAGAAAGAGAAAGCACGAGGCTGTCCTGAGTCAACCTCAAATGTTGAAGCCTAAAATCACTAAAACATTTCTGGTTAGAGTCGTTATGCACCTTCTCGTCATCATCTTGGCGAAGGCCCAAATTCCCCGTGCGGTAATGGAACATTGGAACTTGATGGAAGGCAATTGAGATTTCCAGCTGGACCTTGCGCCGTGCGGCAGGGTTGACGTCGAGCGTTCAATCTGTTCCGCTGTCTAGCCTGAGATGCAGCGTGGAGGCAGGCAGCAGCCTACCAGTGTAGCAATGACGCAGAAAACCTAGTATTCTATAGCTGCTTAAGATGACGCTGCAATATAAAACAAGAAAACCTTTGTTCGTAACATAAAACTAGTAATGTTTTTAGGCATCCAGAAGATCGAAATAAGACCTAGTATAATTCCCTCTTAAAACAAACCCTATACTATGCCCATGACCCGACTATGAAATAGCTACGGGGCTAACAAAGGGTCGAGCACAATGAAATTCCGTTAAGCATCATTCCATCAATTTGCAAAAACGTTCAAATCAAAGCGGCCAGAAGCAGAAACGCGGGTGTACTGGTGGCCCGCAGCATAGCCACTCCATCTGCAGGATTCAAGGATCGTTATTTATCTCGCAGTCTCGACATTTACCAACGGAAACTCACCCGCCAAATGGAGTGTCCAGGTATAAGGACTAGATCAGAGATTAGCATCGATGCCCCCCCATGGGTAATGAAAGACTCGTACTTCTGAGTTGTCGTAAGTTGCGAACCACAGAGGAACTGAGTTATCGAGCACGACATCTTCAGAACCAAAAATGCTTGCCCATTCCTGTTGGGGTCATTGGCATTTAGGATGGAACTCATCATCCGAGATAACTTACGCCAGGGCCGCTGTAGATACCCCAGGTGTATCCGGACGCTCTGATGGCCGAGACGATGTCACGAGCCACGGCAAGATTTCCACTGTGCCCGTAATTCCACTAACCAATTGTTCTGAGCGATGGGAAGATGACCCCGTATGAAGGAATATACACACGTTGTCGCAATACTGGTTGTCGACTTCGAGATCAACCCAGATGCGGCCAATGTTCATGTGGTTGTTATTGAATACAGAGCCAAGCTCTGCGATTTGCTGATCGAATGACTTGCAGTTATTATTCGCACCCGTGCAGGGGAACCAGTATGTATCGATGTTTCGGTATCCGGCCGCAAAGGCGTTGTTGTAGGAGTCTACAAAGTGAGGGTCAACCGATCCACCCTGCGAGCATGCTTCGTAGTAGCCACGAATGACGACTTTGGAGAAGTCTTCGGAGAGCGCCTTAGCGTACGTAGACTGTGGAACAAGAGCAGAAGAATCTACACCGTAGATCCTGGCAAGGGAGGGGGACGCCAAAGCGATAGCAGCGATGGCGACGAAACGGGAGAACATTTGTAAGGATGTCGCGGAACGAGCGTGTGCTCCCTCAGGCTTCGATCTGTGAGAGGCCGTTCTTCACTGACTGAGTTCGAGCTGCTTAATGGGCCCTTTAAAAGAGGTCAGTTGCCTCCATGATATACAAACACATAATAGACTCTGGCAAGCGAGTTTGCTCCCGGGATCTGTCAAAGTAAGTTTGGGCATGGCCTTTAACAGCCTTTCAACGACAGAAAGGCTTGGCAGATGAGGGGGCGATGTTTTCTTCGTGACTCCAAGCTTTCACCTGCTCTCAAAAAGTTTTGTAGTTAGTTATCGTATGCAGCATTGGCGTACTCACGGGAGTGTTTCCAAAACCATGAGGAGTTTCTGTGTAGCTCAAGAGAGTGTGTTTGGTGACTTTACGGGACGTCAAAACATGCAGAACCCAATACCGCATATTTGACTGTTTGAGCATGGGGTGAATGGTTTCCTGTCGTCTCATTCAAGGATGGGGCACAGCACCCTAGGAGGCTTGGCTTGATATGGGCAAGAAAAAGGCAAGTCTTGGATTACAGCCTTCCAACCATGCTAATTGAGTCCGAGTAGGGCAAGCTTGTCAGTGATCTGCTTTATCAAGCACGCACTGGTACTACATATGTTCTTGGCAGGTACTGGGATTTTTTGGTCACCCTTTGAAGAGACTCCGACAACTGGTGCAGCGTATGATACACCCAAGTACACCCGGTGATCACAGGCACTTCAAATCTGTGAATTAGGTGACCTACCCGATACCTGCCAGGTAGGCCGTTTTGGTTTAGGTCATGATTACGCACCTGCCTTGTACGCAATCGGTGGTTTTCCACCAATCAGAGCATTTCCCTTGACACGCATAAGTCCGTAAAACGCTAAGTACACTTGTAGTGTTGACCACCTCTTTCATCCCAACAGCTCTGCAGACATTCGACTTATCTACTGTAGGGTTACTCAGCGGTTTTCAGCACCGGCATTACTAGTATCAGAAGGGCGACAATATACACAACTTCTCACTCGAGAGGTGTAGAACCTGAAGACAAACACTATGATGTACAACTGAAAGTGACCCGCGATCTTAGAATCGTCCAAGAATCATTGTAACTAACGACCCTCTCTTCAATGCATGAAAAATAAACCCTTTCAAGCGCCAACAACTAAGAGATACGCAACCCACGCCGACCCCAGGACAAGACCTACCACACGAACCCTCGTTAGTATTCCCATAACTCGAACCCGCCAATGCCAACAACACGCACCTAAAAATGGGATTCCCCCAATGAATCCCCCACTTGTGTTTCGCTATCCAAACAGATCGCGCGCTTCAGTCAAGGTCACTCGGCGCGAAAGGGAGCAGGAAACGCACCTTGACGGGATCCCCAGACACATACCCGATCGTGTAAAGCACACGGGAGAAGGCCCAGATCCCGCAAGCACCTGCCGCGATGACCGGATACCTCAATCCCACGACAAGCGTCCTACATCGTAGACGTGTATGACAACAACTCGGATGAGACGGCATCCACTGGGTATAGAACTCACGAAAGGATAATGATAGGCATGTGCTCCAGCGTGTTTTGGTGTGCCCCTGTTTGATTCGACGTCACCCTCAGTACACCATGAATAGCCTGTGTGCAGTCCAATTGACGTTATTCACTCACGTTGTGCACAATTGAACACAAGCGCCTCGCGTGACGCCTGCGTCTCTGCCTTCTCAGCATACACTGCATGCGCCATCATCTCAGCATTCGACCTCAGGGTTATGAAGATGGACACGAGTTTGTACGTACGCTGAGGGTATGGAATGCCCGATATCTTGCGGTGACGCTGAACCACCGCGACCTGCCAAGCTAAAAGCCAGACAGTTGACACTAACGCTACTCCAACGTAGCGGAATCTGGGTGAGTGACCCTGCAATGTGAACGCTCTGGCGCGAATGTTGGATGAGAGGACTCACCCGTCTGGAATAACCATAGACATAAGTGGTGCGGTAGTAACTGGTGACTGTGATGTGAAGCTTGGGGACGATGAGCGCGAGGAGAGAAAAACTTAGAGATATACCCCCAACGATGCTCGGTGACGCAAGCGCGACCACTCAGGGGCTAAGGTTTCGTCCTTACCTTTGTCAACCTTACCCCTGAGTGAATGCGCCAGGGACCACCGGTGACCTCAACGATCGAATGGGAACGGGAAACGGTCAGTAATCTCCATGTAAGAATGAGGATCCAGCAACCTGTTAGTGAAGCAGCACCCAACGCGCCCTAGTCAAACGTTAAGACGTACTTTGGGATAATTTACCCCAGCTCTCTACGCCAGCAGCCAACACCATAAGAAACAACAACATCCAGATTCCTTCAAATTGCAACAAATGTACTAAATCTCCATCGGAGAACGTACGATACACAGGCCCGATCCAAAAAAAAAGGCGTTTGGCAGCTAACCAAAGTGCCAACATACAGCCAACGAGGAGTGAAAGACGAACAGGGACGAATCCAAGAGACGGGACAGGCACGAGACCGAAAACGAGGGATATAAAACGAGCGAAATAATGACACACAAATCATCCGCGAAAACAACAAACCGTGGGCACCAGCCATCAGGATCCGTCACCACCGTTTGAACCGTTCAAAGGTCGTCTATCGAAGAGTGCTTCACATCGGTCGACTGTTGCGGGCTTTGAGACTCGCTGATGGCCTCGCTGGTATGTTCGACAACCTGTTCGACAGTGATC
>JBBPJZ010000490.1:0-18954 GCA_038089015.1 Chalciporus aff. trinitensis | reverse complement strand
GAAGCTTCTAGTATTTACCAAACATGTACATACATAGTTTGTCTATATAAACCCAAGAGGGACTGGGGAACTCCTCAGTCTAAACCTCTTGGAGATTTCCCTCAATACTTCTACCTGATGGTCTACCAGCAACGAAAGCCCTAAGGATCAAGCTCAAGTCTTGAAGAACGATCAACTTCAAGTTAGTATTGCGGTCGTTTCATTAGGTTTAGACTCAAAACTCACCTTACTGCTTTCGCCTGGCAGCCACATGCAACAGCTAGCCAGTATGTACAGACGTTGATGAGACTCGACGAGAAGGCTAATGGACTAAGTGTCCAGTGAACTACTACAGCAACCCATACACTGCCTCAGCCACCTTCTTCATTGATCGGTTGCTGGTATCCGCTGTGCAGTCCAGTCAGGGACTTCAGGAGTATCTAGAAGGTACAGAACAATCTCCTCATGTCACCTACGAGCTCGGCAGCTCATACACATTCCTACCTTATCCGTACCATTATGCAGATGTCTATCAAGACTACTCCCAAGGCTTCATTCTCGATGAGCCCTATCAGCCCCCGGTCTACGCTCAGCCCTTAGAAGAAGGGGAGTTCGACCCAAACAATTCGGCACTGGGCCCTGCTCAATGAGATGCAGGGTACGTTTTGCCCCCTCCACTCAACATAGTAGGCGGTCAACGGGTTTACGCCCTGTTCATCCCTACTTTCTTCAATAAACTCTACGGGGAGCAGATTCAGCAGCTCAGGGAAGTTCTGACACCTCCTTGGTGGAGTACTCCAACACCGACTCCTTCCACACTGCCTCCTCCGGCTCCAGCTACTCCCAGTCCTCTGCCACCTCCTCTGGCAGTAGCTTCCAAGAAGAAAACACCGGCACTCTCGCAGCCTACGGCCTCTGGCTCCCATTCCACATCTGGGACCAAGCACAAGAGAGTCACAGAGTCTTTACTCCTACAAGAAGAATGTAAACGCTCTTCACTCCCTCCTATTACCACTCTCTCACCCCTCTCTTCTTACAAATCAGACACTTTCACTTCTCCTCCTCAACCTCGCAAGAAGAGGCCCGCTAGATGCATTAGGGATAAGAAGAAGCCTACTAAACTTAGATTCAATTTTCCTTTCTACTACCATATGTTATGATCGCGTATTGCAACCCCATCTAATCGACCCCTATCTTACCTTATCAACGTCTATGTGCACTTTATCAAGACTTCTATCTTATCACATCACATGACTCTCAAAGATAACATCACGTGACCTTATCATATCTTATCTGACAACCACATATTATACGACACATGTATATCTAATCTATACCAGAGACAAC
Organism: Chalciporus aff. trinitensis; assembly: GCA_038089015.1. NCBI lineage: Eukaryota > Fungi > Basidiomycota > Agaricomycetes > Boletales > Boletaceae > Chalciporus > Chalciporus aff. trinitensis. Next base: position 17,628 of record JBBPJZ010000490.1, on the reverse strand, counting down.
TGGTATTAGCTGGAACCTTCTAGATATACAGCCACACATAGCCCCTATGACATCATACGGAATCCTATGGAACTCTCTATGACTCTCTATGTTATTCTACAGCCTCATGTAGACCTCATGTAGTACATTCTATGGTATTCTATCCAATAGCAATATAAATGTATAGTATAGATTATAGTAGAACATTCTAGTAGATAGTAAACATGTACAGATGTAGACGACTATATAAGATGGGCACTGGGCTGGGGGAAACCTTAGTCTAGTTCTCTTGTTGTTTCCCTTCAAAGCTATCTGCAAGTAAGGTCTTCAAGGTTGTCGCACTGAAGCTTGTCTCAAGAACTGGCTACTCTTGAGCTAGCGGCGAAGGTCGTTACACCATACGCCTGCACTTCGCCCTAGGCCTTCCCTTTCTCAGCCTAGACACACTCCCCACATCTTGACACAAGACTCTAAGATCTTCATCAGGGAGATCCAGGAACTATACCTAGGAAGAGCCACTAAGTACAGGTGCTTCCATTAAGACTTTCAAATTTCCTTTTCAAGTTTTCTCTTCACGCTTTCATATCTCCAAACCTATATATATCCATTTTCCCTTAAACTCTAAGACACTATGGCAGCACAAGGCCCCGCCATTACTCAGCACTTGGGTGTTCTTAATGACCCAAACTCTACACCAGACCAGAAGGGTGATGTAGCCAGAGAACTCTTTAACCTCATGGCAGCAGAGTACACAATAACGCTATGGCAGCCCAAGCAGAAATTGCAAGGCTAAAAGCAGAGCTCCAAGCTGCTACAGCAAGGATTCCGGCACACGGCACGATGGCCGCTTTGCGCCACATTGAAGTATTTGCAGACCCCGGAGACTATGATAGATCAGTTGCCAAATTTGAAGAATGGTGGGCTAAGATGAGAGCTTGGCTCACAACAAACGCCGCAACTGTTCCCATCGGTTCATATGATGTAGTAGTTGCCGTACTCTCACGGATCAAAGGAAACAAAGGTGATCCGTTCGCTCAAACAAGATTAGCATGAGGCATGGCCTACACATGGGCAGAACTCGAAGCAGAACTCGAAGGACTCTTTAGAAGTAATAACCAACAAGATTGGGCAAGATGCCACTTGACCCAAATAGTACAACAAAAGAACGAAAGAACAGACGAATACATTGTTAGATGGCAGGCCATCTACGATAGGGCAAACATTGACCCGACACACGCAATTTCCTTATTGGAAAAGAACACGAAAGGATCTATTATCACATAGATCTTCAGAGAAGGAAAAAGGACACCGGACATTGTCCCTTATCTAAGAAACATTTCTGCAATTGGCAATGCACAAGAAGTGCTTGACTTTGTCAGGGGAAACATGTCGAACAGAGGATTCCAACCTTGTGGACGTACCACATCACAATCCAGGAACAGAGATCCCAACACAATGGACATCTTTGCTTCTTTTTCACAACAACCATCAAGACGTCCCCCATCACGCGGACCTCCAACACGAGGCAGTTGCTACAACTGTGGTGACAAATCTCATTGGACCTGTGATTGCAAGAAACCACGTGTCAAATGCCCTGATTGCAAATGGCTTGGTGGCAAACACAAAAGAGAATGCAAAAGAAACAGACAAGTAAGGTTTGCTAATCAAGAAGAGCAACCTCAATATGGACACATTTACGAATATGGAGAACCAGTCCACAACACGTGGCAAGAACCAGAAGAAACCCAAGACCCATTCCGAGACATTAGAGACATGGACTTTGACACAATGAAGGCCTACTTCTATGACATGAAAGAAACCGAAGACAATTCCAAGGGAAAAGGATGAGCAGCATAAACAAACTGGGTGTTTCCGCCACTACTAACCCCAATAAGTATAAAGTATTGGATATAGAAGAATCTACAGACGATCAAGATCTATCTATAACTCAAACAGGGTCTTCAGTCAAACCGGAGCTCGGCCCAGGTCATAATAGGGTACTTAATTCTGTTTCACCAAAAGAAGAAAAATCAAAGAAGAAATCCAGTACAATTGAAATCCCAGATCAGGTATGTGTCAGATCTGTCAAAGTGACTAAAGAAATTCTCCTAGACGTAAAAGTATCATCGGATCAAAAGAAGAAGCTATTCCTACTCACAAAGGTGCTGCTTGACAGCGGTGCTAATGTGATATTCATAGACAGACAATGGGCGCAAGACAACAATCTGAAGTTAATCCCATTAAGAAATCCTATACCAGTATTCAATGTTGACAGAACGAAGAACTCTGCTGAAGACATCACACACAGAGCAGAAGTCATCATCGAATATGATGAACACAGAGAATGTGTTACAGCAGAAGTCATGGATCTAGGACAGAACCAAGTCATTTTAGGTTATTCTTGGCTGAAACACGACAATCCTGAAATTGATTGGATCTCAGGTAAAGTGAAGATGACACATTGCCCACGCCCACGCACCTGTTACATGCTTCAAGAGAAGTCAGTCTTCCTTAGAACAATCGAAAAAGAAGAAGAAGACAATGCTTATGAAGCACACCACATCAGAAAGACATTAGAAACCACATTTCCAGCTAAAGTTGATAAGAAACTGGAAGAACTAGTCCCAAAAGAGTTTCATGAGTTTCTAAAAGTGTTTTCAAAACATGAGTCAGAACGCATGCCCATAAGGAAACCATGGGACCATGCTATAGATCTCAAAGACACGTTCAAACCCAAGAAAGGAAGAATAATTCCCTTGAGTGTACAGGAACAAGAAGAAGTTTTGGCATTCATAGACAATCAAATGAAAAAGGGATACATCAGACCTTCCAAATCAGAACAGACGTCACCAGTATTCTTCATACCAAAGAAAGATGGCAAGAAACGCATGGTGCAAGATTATCGGTATCTGAATGAACACACGGTTAAGAATAACTATCCCCTTCCACTCATTTCACAACTTGTGGATAAGCTCAAAGGAGCTAAGTTATTTACAAAAATAGACTTACAGTGGGGATACAACAACGTTCGCATCAAAGAAGGCGACAAATGAAAAGCAGCCTTCATTTGCTTCCGTGGTGCTTACAAACCCCTCATGATGTACTTTGGATTATGCAATTCTCCTGTCACATTCCAAGCAATGATGAACAAGATCTTTGCCGATATGGAAGAAGTAGTTGTGGTATACATCAATGATCTCTTAATATTCACAAAAACGGAAAATCAAGAAGAACACGATGCCTTAGTCAAGAAAGTCTTGGCATGGTTAGCAGAAAACGATTTATTTGTAAAACCAGAGAAATGCACGTTCCACGCTAAAGAAGTGGAATTCCTTGGAATGATCGTCAGACAAGACAGTATCTCCATGGACAAATCTAAAGTTTCAGCAATCTTAGATTGGCCAGTTCCCAAATCAGTCAAAGAAGTAAGAAGCTTCCTTGGACTTGCCAACTTCTACAGAAGATTCATTCAAGACTACTCTCAGATCACTAGACCCTTAAACGATCATACGAAAAAAGATATTCAATTCAAATGGTAAGAGAAGCAACAACATGCATTTGACACGCTGAAAGAAAAGTTTACAACAGCACCCGTCCTTGCATTCCAGACAAGAATTCCCATTATAGACTTGAGACAGATGCATCAAACTTTGCCACCAGAGCTGTACTCTCAGTATTAAAAGAAGACAAATGGCATCCAGTCGCATATATGTCTCACAGCATGACACCAGAAGAACGCAATTATCCAATAGCTGACAAAGAAATGTTAAGTGTGATCCGCGCACTTGAAACATGGCACCACTATCTAGAAGGATCCAAACACAAGTTTGAAATATGGAATGATCACGCCAATTTGCAATTCTTCATGACAAGACAAAACCTTAACAGACAACAAGCACGTTGGTCACAATATCTCTCACGCTTTAACCACATATGGTTATACAAGAAAGGTGCAACCATGGGAAAAGTAGATGCCTCATCAAGAAGAGAAGATCACTCTATCAGGATAGAAGACGACAATAAAGGAATTATTGTTATTAAACCCGAACGCATCAGAGCATGTTCACTGCATGTCTCAGATGAAGGAGACCAGATTAGAACACGGATCAGAGATGCAATGTGGAAGCTAAAAGAGAAAGATGAATACGCCCTATGTGAAGAATTCAAAATATGTGAAGATAGACACCAAGATGGCTTACTCACAAATGAAGACAGAAAACTTTACGTACCAGATGATGGCGATCTCTGCATGGAAATTGTATGACTCCATCATAACACACCTGTCGCAGGACATCCAGGTCAAGAAAAGACGATAGATCTAATTCAACGGAACTACTGTTGGCCAGGAATGTCAACATTTGTAAAAGACTATGATTCACGATGTGACAGATGTCAACGTTTCAAGGGTAAGAACACCGCACCTGCAGGCAAGCTGCAACCACTTGAAACACCTCATAAACCATGGGAAGATATCTCATCAGATTTCATAACTGATCTACCCACGTCCAACGGATATGACACAATCCTCGTGGTAGTCGACAGATTCTCAAAAGAAGTCGAATTTATCCCATGCACAAAACAGACGACAGCAATGGATATGGCTAAACTATTCCTCACACACGTTTGGAAAGCACACAGTCTTCCCCGATCAATTGTTTCAGATCGCGGACCGCAGTACGCAGCACAAGTAATGAAAGACCTATGCAAAAGACTTGGCATTACGCCTAAATTATCCACTGCACATCATCCACAAACAGATGGACAAACAGAGAGAATGAATTGAGATCTACTCCAATATCTCCGCATTTGGTGCGCCGAAAAACAAAATAAATGGTCAGAATGGCTACCAATTGCGCAATTCTCTTACAATACAAAGAAACAAATGTCAACAAAGAAGTTGCCGTTTGAAGTCACACGTTCATATCAACCAAGAATGGGAATTGAACCCGGCACTTCTAAAGCTCCCACAGCAGACACGTTTATCACGGAAATGAAAAACACGCTAAAAGAAGTAGAAGACAATCTAAATAAAGCATCAGAAAAAATGAAAAAACTCGCAGACAGAAAAAGATCAGAAGCACCCAAATATAGTATAGACGAAGAAGTATGGTTATCAACAGAAAATCTAAAACTAAACAGACAATCAAAGAAACTACAAGAAAAATGGATAGGACCTTACAAAATAACAAAACTAATAGGAAACAACGCAGTAGAATTACGATTACCCAAGACGATGAAGATACATCCGGTAGTAAACATATCAAAAGTAAAACCATATAAAGAAAGATTAGAAGGACAAATAGTAGAAAGACCAGGACCAATAGTCGCAGAAGACAAAACACGTGACAACGTTTATGAAGTAGATTACATCGCAGATTCAAGATGGAAAGGCAAAGGACTACAATACCTTGTCCATTGGAAAGGCTATGACGAAGAAGACAGAACATGGGAACCAGCACGGGAATTAAAAACAGCACCCTTGTGCGTAAAAGAATTTCACAAAAAGCACCCTAACGCCCCAAGAAACATCAAGAATATTCTAGAAGAACAAGGTATTGACTACCTGGAATATCTTAGAACTTTCCAGAAGTATGAAAACATGACAGAACAAAAACAAACAGGTTTCAACAGACTAGAAACCGTATAAGAAGGGACTGTCTGGGACGACAGACTTTAACCCACACCACCCACCCAATCTACTAGTCGAGCCACTTAGCTCCTACACCTCTTCACCACTACAAAAACATGTTCTTCTTCCCCAACATCAAAGTTACCATGGGTTGTGTTACGATCCTCTCCATTATGTTATTTATCCTCTGTCTCATCAACACTATGGTCACACTCTTCCTTGGCGTCGCTGGACTCGGCGTTGTATTCGGTCTCATGGTCTCACTGGTCAACATGCTCTACACCCTAGCCACCCCCGACTCCTCCCTCATCATTGAAGTCGCACATCTAAACGACATAGGAGAAGGAACAACAGGTTATACTTTATCAGTAAACCAGTACTTATGAAGGACGCATGGCACTTACGTCGGACCAATGCCAAGGCCACATGTGCCACACACGCCACACGGGTATAAATCTAACAATAACCCACAAAACATTAATACTGAAAATAGACGTAGACAACGTGCACAACGTGCTGCACAACACGAGGCAGAAGATGATGTACCTGCCCTAAACACAGACAGCGAATCTGACGGGATTGCTAACATCAATGAAGATATCACACCACAGCAGTACACGAACCCTGACACTGATTGGGGATTCTCACCAGACTTCATCGCACACAGAGAAGATGCATGGACATACGGTGGACATGCCAATGACAACTGGACAGATCCCAGTCCATCTACACACACAGGTTACGGTTACCAATTTACCACCGAAAACCCCGCTGATGATCAACCAGGTGTTGATGTTGAAGGTGAATGAACTCGCCTCTTCATCACTAACGGTTTAACGAACAATGATACAGAAGAAGATGAAGAATGGGAGAATCTCAGACGTCGATGGTCTGCTTAGGTCATCAGGACGCTGACCCATAGACAGGGGGAAGTGTTACGATCGCCTATTTCCCCTATTCGAACTTAACAACTTTTTCGATCATCATCTTATCTTATCACATCACGTGACCACATCTTATCTATATCACATGATCTATGATGTCACACTCCAGACCGTTCTCGACCCCTACACGTGTTGAACACGTGTGCACAGCCTATGACATCATATAGAACTCTATGAAACCTTCTACCACATTCTAACCAATAGCAATACAGACTCATATCGTACGACTATGAATATCTATTTACAGCCAATAGCATTATGAGCGCACGACGTGCGTACATAGAATCTTCTAGTATTTACCAAACATGTACATACAATAGTTTGTCTATATAAACCCAAGAGGGACTGGGGAACTCCTCAGTCTAAACCTCTTGGAGATTTCCCTCGATACTTCTACCTGACAGTTCAACGGTACGAAAGCCCTAAGGACCAAGCTCAAGTCTCGAAGCTCGATCAACTTCAAGTTAGTATTGTGGTCGTTTCATTAGGTTTAGACTCACTCTTACCTTACCACTTTCGCCTGGCAGCCACATGCAACAGCTAGCCAGTACATACAGACATGACGAGACCTGACGAGAAGGCTAACGGACTAAGTGTCCAGTGAACTACTACAGCAACCCGTACGCCGCCTCAGCCACCTTCTTCGCCGATCGGTCGCTGGTATCCGCAGCGCGGTCCAGTCAGGGACTCGAAGAGTATCTCGAAGGTACATCCGCTCCTCCAGTCGCCTACGAGCTTGGCAGCTCATATCCATTTCTACCTTACCTGTACCATTACGCAGACGTCTACTTTGACTACTCCCAAGGCTTCGTTCTAGACGAGCCCCATCAGCCCCAGGTCTACGCTCCGCCCTCAGAAGAACCGGAGTTTGACCCCAACGATTCAGCGCCCGGACCCGTTCAACGAGACGAAGGGTACGTTTCGCCGCCGCCACTCAACACCGTAGGAGGTCAACGGGTTTACACCCCGTTCGTCCCTACTTTCTTCAATGAACTTTACAGAGAACGGATTCGGCAACTAAGAACAGTTCCAGATCATCCACGCCCCAGTACTCTGACTCCGACACCACCTCCTTCCACACCGCCTCATCAGGAAGCAGCTACACGCAATCCTCCGCCACCTCTGGCAGTAGCTTCGAAGAAGAAGGTCCCTGCACTCTCGCAGCCTACAGCTTCAGGCTCCCATTCCACATCTGGGACCAAGCGCAAGAGAGTCGCAGAAGAAGGAGAATTCCTACTCCTTTCAGAAGAACATAAACGCCCTTCCCTACCTCCTATCACTACTCTCTCACCCCTTTCTTCTTACAAATCAGACACTCCAACTCCTCCTCCTCAACCTCGCAAGAAGAGGCCCGCTAGACACATTAGGGATAAGAAGAAGCCAGTTAAAATTAGATATGATTTCCCTTTCCAGTACCATACTCCTACACTCCGCCCTAGGCCTTCCCTTTCTCAGCCTAGACGCACTCCCCACATTCTCACACAGGACCCTAAGATCTTCATACAGGAGATCCAAGAACTATATCTAGGAAGAGCTACTAAGTACAGGCGATTCCATTAAGAACTTTCTTCTCAAGCTTTCTTCTATAAACCCTATACACAATGGCAGCACCCGCCCCTCTTATGGTTCATTTGAATGTTTTGAATGACGCTACCACAACTCCAGATGAGAAGCAAGCAGCACTTACGCAACTGATGACTATGATGGTCACAGAACAGACGGCGCAACATGCGCAAGCAGCAGCAGCACAAGCAGAAATAGCTAGATTAGAAGCAGAGCTAAACGCTGCTACGGCACGAATTCCAGCACACGGTGCCACAGCCGCATCACGCCGCGTAGAAGTATTTGCCGACCCAGGAGACTACGACGGATCGGTCTCTAAGTTTGAAGAATGGTGGGCTAAGATGAGAGCCTGGCTCACTACAAATGCCGCCACGGTTCCAGTAGGATCGTACGATGCGGTAGTTGCCATACTATCTCGGATCAAAGGAAACAAAGGTGGTCCGTTCGCTCAAACAAGATTAGCACGAGGCCCAGCCTACACGTGGGCAGAACTCGAAGGAGAAGTTGAAGGACTTTTTAGAAGTAACAACCAACAAGATTGGGCAAGGCACCGCCTCACCCAAATAGTACAACAAAGAAACGAAAGAACAGACAAATATATCGTCAGATGGCAAGCCGTCTACGATAGGGCAAACATTGACCCGACACACGCAATTTCCTTATTGGAAAAGAACACCAAAGGATCTATTATCGCACAGATCTTCAGAGAAGAAAAAAGAACCCTGGACGTAGTCACTTACCTTCGCAATATATCCGCAATAGGCAATGCACAAGAAGCACTCGACTTTGTCAGAGGAAACACGTCAAACAGAGGCTTCCAACCTCGTGGACAAAACACATCCCAATCTAGAAGTAGAGACCCCAACGCGATGGACATCTCCGCTTCTTATTCGCAACAACCATCCTCATCAAGACGTCCCCCATCACGCGGACCTCCAACACGAGGCAGTTGCTACAACTGTGGTGACAAATCCCATTGGACCCGTGATTGCAAGAAGCCACGTGTAGAATGCCCCGACTGTCATTGGCTCGGTGGCAAACACAAACGAGAATGTAAAAGAAGCAGACAAGTAAGGTTTGCTAATCAAGAACAACAACCCCAATATGGTCATATTTACGAATACGGAGAACCAGTCCACAACACGTGGCAAGAACCAGAAGAAACCCAAGACTCATTCCGAGACGTTAGAGGCATGGACTTCGACGCAATGAAGACCTACTTCTATGACATGAAAGACACCGAAGACCGTTCTAAGGGAAAAGAACGAGCAGCGTAAACAAACTGGGTGTTTCCGCCGCTAATCCTAATAAGTATAAAGTGTTGGGTATTGAAGAATTCACAGATGATCAAGATCTATCTATAACCCAAACAGGGTCTTCGGTTGAACCGGAGCTCGGCCCGGGTCACAATAGGGTACTTAATTCTGTTTCACCAAAAGAAGAAAAATCGAAGAAACTCAATACAATGGAAATCCCAGATCAAGTATGTGTCAGATCTGTCAAAGTGACTAAAGAAATTCTTCTAGACATAAAAGTATCATCGGATCAGAAAAAGAAGATGTTCCTACCCGCAAAGGCACTGCTTGACAGCGGTGCTAATGTGATATTCATAGACAGACAATGGGCGCAAGATCACAATCTAAAGCTAACCCCATTAAGAAACCCTATTCCAGTATTCAATGTTGATGGAATGAAGAACTCCACTGGAGACATCACACACGGAGCAGAAGTCATCATCGAATATGATGGACACTGAGAACGTGTTACAGCAGAAGTTACGGATCTAGGACAGAACCAAGTTATTCTAGGTTACTCTTGGCTGAAACACCACAATCCTGAAATAGACTGGATCTCGGGTAAAGTGAAGATGACACGTTGCCCACGCACTTGTTACCAGCTTCAAGAGAAGTCAGTTTTTCTTAGAACAATTGAAAAAGAAGAAGAAGACAACGCTTATGAAGCACATCACATCAGAAAGATGTTAGACGCCGCACCTCCAGCTAAAGTTGATAAAAAACCAGAAGAACTAGTCCCAAAAGAGTTTTATGAGTTTCTAAAAGTATTCTCAAAACATGAGTCAGAACGCATGCCTATAAGAAAACCCTGGGACCATGCCATAGATCTCAAAGACACGTTCAAACCTAAGAAAGGAAGAATAATCCCCTTGAGTGTCCAGGAACAAGAAGAAGTTTCGGCATTCATAGACGATCAAATGAAAAAGGGATATATTAGACCTTCCAAATCAGAACAAACATCACCAGTATTCTTCATACCTAAGAAAGATGGCAAGAAACGCATGGTACAAGATTATTGGTATCTGAATGAACACACGGTTAAGAATAACTATCCCCTTCCACTCATTTCACAACTCGTGGATAAGCTCAAAGGAGCTAAACTATTTACAAAGATGGACTTACGGTGGAGATACAACAACGTTCGCATCAAAGAAGGCGACAAATGGAAAGCAGCCTTCGTTTGCTTCCGTGGTGCTTACGAACCCCTCGTAATGTACTTTGGATTATGTAATTCTCCCGCAACATTCCAAGCAATGATGAACGAGATCTTTGCTGATATGGAAGAAGTAGTTGTGGTATACATCGACGATCTCTTAATATTCACAAAAACGGAAAATCAAGAAGAACATGATGCCTTAGTCAAGAAAGTCTTGGCACGTTTAGCCGAAAATGATCTATTTGTGAAACCGGAGAAATGCACATTCCGCGCCAAAGAAGTGGAATTCCTTGGAATGATCATCAGACAAGACGGTATCTCCATGGACAAATCTAAAGTCACAGCAATCTTAGATTGGCCAGTTCCTAAATCAGTCAAAGGAGTAAGAAGCTTCCTTGGACTCGCCAACTTCTACAGAAGGTTTATCCAAGATTACTCCCAGATCGCTAGACCCTTAAACGATCTTACGAAAAAGGATATTCAATTCAAATGGGAAGAGAAGCAACAACATGCATTTGACACGCTGAAAGAAAAGTTTACAACAGCACCCGTTCTTGCATTCCCAGACGAAAACTCCCATTATAGACTGGAAACAGACGCATCAAACTTTGCCACTGGAGCTGTGCTCTCAGTATTAAAAGAAGACAAATGGCATCCAGTCGCGTACATGTCTCACAGCATGACACCAGAAGAACGCAATTATCCAATAGCTGACAAAGAAATGTTAAGCGTGATCTGCACACTTGAAACATGGCACCACTATCTAGAAGGATCCAAACACGAGTTTGAAATATGGAATGATCACGCCAATTTGCAATTCTTCATGACAAGACAGAACCTTAACGGACGACAAGCACGCTGGTCACAATATCTCTCATGCTTTAACCACATATGGTTATACAAGAAAGGTGCAACCATGGGAAAAGTAGATGCCTTATCAAGAAGAGAAGATCACTCTATCAGAATAGAAGATGACAATAAAGGAATTATTGTTATTAAACCTGAATGCATCAGAGCATGCTCACTGCATGTTTCAGATGAAGGAGACCAGATTAGAACACAGATCAGAGATGCAACATGGAAACTAAAAGAGAAAGATGAATACGCCCTATGTGAAGAATTCAAAATATGTGAAGATAGACGCCAAGACAGCTTACTCACAAATGAAGACAGAAAGCTTTATGTACCAGATGATGGTGATCTCCGTATGGAAATCGTACGTCTCCATCACAACATGAAATGACCGCAATACTAACTTGAAGTTGATCGAGCTTCAAGACTTGAGCTTGGTCCTTAGGGCTTTCATACCATTGAACCGTCAGGTAGAAGTATCGAGGGAAATCTCCAAGAGGTTTAGACTGAGGAGTTCCCCAGTCCCTCTTGGGTTTATATAGTCGTCTGAGTATGTACATGTTTGGTAAATACTAGAAGCTTCTACTACGTCAGAGATAAGAGAACATATTGCTATTGGTTAGAATATCATAGAAGATTCCATAGAGTTCCATATGATGTCATAGGCTGTGTACACGTGTTCAACACGTGTATGGGTTGAGAGCGATCTGGAATGTGATGTCATAGATCACGTGATATAGATAAGATAGTGGTCACGTGATGCGATAAGATAAGATAATGAGCGAAAAAGTTGTTAAGTCCGAATGGTGAAATAGGCGATCGTAACACAACACACCTGTCGCAGGACATCCAGGTCAAGAAAAGACAATAGATCTAATTCAACGGAATTACTGCTGGCCAGGAATATCAACATTTGTAAAAGACTATGTTTCATGATGTGACAGATGTCAACGTTTCAAGGGTAAGAACACCACACCTGCAGGCAAACTGCAACCACTTGAAACACCACATAAACCATGGGAAGATATCTCATCAGATTTCATTACCAATCTACCCACATCCAACGGATATGACACAGTCCTCGTGGTAGTCAACAGATTCTCCAAAGAAGTCGAATTCATCCCATGCACAAAACAGACAACAGCAATGGATATGGCTAAACTATTCCTCACACACGTTTGGAAAGCACACAGTCTTCCCTGATCAATTGTTTCAGATCGTGGACCACAGTACGCAGCACAAGTAATGAAAGACCTATGCAAAAGACTTGGCATCACGCCTAGGTTATCCACTGCTCATCACCCACAAACGGACAGACAAACAGAGAGAATGAATTGAGATCTACTCCAATATCTCCGCATTTGATGCACCAAAAAACAAAATAAATGGTCAGAATGGCTATCAATCGCGCAATTCTCTTACAACACAAAGAAACAAATGTCAACAAAGAAGTCGCCATTTGAAGTCACACGTTCATATCAACCAAGAATGGAAATTGAACCTGGCACTTCTAAAGCTCCCGCAGCAGACACGTTTATCACGGAAATGAAAAACACGTTAAAAGAAGCAGAAGACAATCTAAATAAAGCAGCAGAAAAAATGAAAAGACTTGCAGACAGAAAAAGATCAGAAGCACCCAAATATAGTATAGACGAAGAAGTATGGTTATCAACAGAAAATCTAAAACTAAACAGACAATCAAAGAAACTACAAGAAAAATGGATAGGACCTTACAAAATAACAAAACTAATAGGAAACAATGCAGTAGAATTACAGTTACCCAAGACAATGAAGATACATCTGGTAGTAAACATATCAAAGGTAAAATCATACAAAGAAAGATTAGAAGGACAAATAACGGAAAAACCCGGACCAATAGTCGCAGAAGACGAAACATGTGACAACATTTATGAAGTAGATTACATTGCAGATTCAAGATGGAAAGGTAATGGACTACAATACCTTGTCCACTGGAAAGGCTATGACGAAGAAGACAGAACATGAGAACCAGCATGGGAATTAAAAACAGCACCCCTATGTGTAAAAGAGTTTCACAAAAAACACCCTAACACCACAAGAAACATCAAGAATATTCTAGAAGAACAAGGTATTGATTACCTGGAATATCTCAGAACTTTCCAGAAATACGAAAACATGACAGAACAAAAACAAACACAGTTCAACAGACTAGAAACTGTATAAGAAGGGACTGTCTGAGACGATAGACTTTAACCCACACCACCGACCCAATCTACTAGTTAAGCCACTCAGCTCCTACATACACTACACACTATAAAGAATATGTTCAACTTCCCCAACATTCACATCACTATGGGTCATGTTACGATCCTCATGCTTGCAATTTTCCTCTTCCTCCTTCTTAACCTGGTTGTCACCAACACGTTCAGCATCACGGTCGCAACGGTCACCATTGGTCTCACCATAAACTTCATCTGTCTCGCCCTCATTATGATCTACTGCCTCGCCCAACTCAACTCCACCCTCACCATAGACATCATCCATAACAGGGACATAGGAGAAGGCACAACAGGCTACACATTTACCATGAATCACGGGGCTAGACCCACACCTAGACCATGTCACGGGTATAAATATAACAATAACCCACATGACATTGACGCTGAAAATAGATGTAGACAACGTGCACAACAAGAACAAGATGATGACATGCCATCACTCCACACTGACGACGATGACCAAGAGGAAGGCATCGCTAATATAAATGAAGATATCACGCCACAACAGTACGCAAACCCTGCTACTGATTGGGGATTCTCACCAGAGCACATGGCACACAGAGAAGATGCATGGAACTACGGTGGCCATGCAAACGACAACTGGACAGACCCTGGTCCATCTACACGGACCACACACACAGGTTATGGTTATGAATATACCACTGAAAACCCTACTGATGATCATGAAGGTATGGACGATGTAGAAGGTGAACAAACCCACCTTTTCATAACTGGTGGACTGATGAACAACAATGCAGAAGAAGATGAATGGGAGACGCTTCACTGTTACTACACTGCTTAGGTCATCGAGGACGCTGACCCATAAATGGGGGGAAGTGTTATAATCGCCTATTTCACCATTCAGACTTAGCAACTTTTTCGCTCAACATCTTATCTTATTGCATCATGTGACCACTATCTAATCACATCTTATCTATATCATGTGATCTATGATGTCACATTCCAGATCACCCTCGACCCATACACATGTTGAACACATGTGCACAGCCTATGACATCATATGGAACTCTATGGAATCTTCTACAATATTCTAACCAATAGCGATATGTTCTCTTATCTCTGATGTAGTAGAAGCTTCTAGTATTTACCAAACATGTACATACATAGTTCATCTATATAAACTCAAGAGGGACTGGGGAACTCCTCAGTCTAAACCTCTTGGAGATTTCCCTCAATACTTCTACCTGACGGTCTACCGGCAATGAAAGCCTTAAGGATCAAGCTCAAGTCTTGAAGAACAATCAACTTCAAGTTAGTATTGCAGTTGTTTCAGAACTCATGACCGCTCACAGTATGTCCTCTTCTCCTGCACCCTCATCTCCAATCACTAAGCCAACCCCCTACTCCCCAGCTGCTACTAGCATCTTCACTCTCATGATCTACCAAACACTCCATGACACCTTGCCCCTCACATACATTGATAGCATGTGCATGCCAGCATTGTTGGTTAATGAGGAGAAAGATTTGGGTGTTTCACTGAGTCAGGGGAAGAATTATTGTCATGTGTTGAAAGGGAGAGGGAAGATGGTGGAGATGCTGATGTTGGAGGGAAGACACATGGGTTGGGAGGGGTTGAAGTGTTGTGGGTGAGTTTTGAGGTGATGAGGGATTGGTTTAGGATGCATACCCAGGACAAGTAGGGGGTTAAGCTGAACTCAAGGCCAGCTGGTAACATGAAACGAACTTGTATTAAGACTATCAACAGTAGGAGAAAATGGCAATTAGCAAAATATTCCAAGTGATGAGTTTACCACTACCAGGATGTAGTAACTCTAAACTGACAAGTTGGGTTGCTACAGCTTGCCATAGTACCTGACCTTCATGAAGTTACAAGTTTCGGGTGTTCCAGTCTACCCAAACAACATTGCCAATTGTTGACATAGTCTCCACATCTCAAGTCGCCATATTCCAAGCATTTCACCTCCAACTACACTGTGTCAGATCCAGAGTTTACTGTTATCCCTTGCTCCATTCACTCAGCCATGACAACTGCAAAGGTGTCTATCTCAGACTTTTTGAGTTGTTCCTCCCCCAGCTTGTGTCATCTCGACCTCTAATTGTCTTATTGATACCCACCTTAGGGCATGTAGAGTTAAACTTGGAGGGACTTTTTGCCGAGATGCTTTTTTCTACCCAGTAACTTATCCACTCCTGCCTCTAACAATGGGGGAGATACAGCAGCATTTGCATTGTATTTTTAGATATATTCTTACAGTCAAATCTATATGTTACAGATCTAGACTGGTTATCCATCTGTCTACATGAAAAATGTGATGTCAAACCATCCTTAGCGAGTGCATCAGGAAAAACCATTCTACAGTAAAAGCTGGGAAAATCCACTATTTTCAGCTTTTATTTGCAAATATTTCGGAAAATGTTGAAAACCAAACAATTCTTGACTTTTTTTGTGATTTTCTACATTACTAAGTATATCCCAGGAGGCACCCCACAACATAGAAGCAACCTATTCTGCACTTGACTAGACCCGTCGGCTATTCACCTTGTTCGGCTAGTTTAGTTTGGTTTGTCGGGTTGACTCTCAACTCGATGCTGATTACTATTGAGAGCCAATAAAAGTGTAGTAAATGTTTCCTCATGCATTGAGACTTGGACGAAATTTGAGCGAGAAACGATGTGGCAAGCCAAACAAAGCCAAACAAACACACACAAAGACTATTTTCATCATCTTCACGAGCCATCGACGATGAACAGAACGTTCTTGTGAAGGTTAGGCTGTGTCATTCGAGCTTTCGAGTTGTCCCGTTGACGTGCTGACCAGGTTCAACCCCCGAATTGAAATCGGATGGTATTGGCCACCCTTTGGTGCATACTCCATCCGAACACCCCCAACAAGGTTTCCACTTCTCTGCGAATATGTACGACTCGTGGTTCTCACACATCTTGCGGGACGTTAGGTGAGGATATGGTTACAACAGATTTATGAGTACTGTTTCTGCTCAATCTGAATCACAACATACAGTGTTTTGTCCTAATCCATCAGCCTCTCTCAGGCATCTTCTCGACCTTGTTGCCCCTCGTATCGGTTCAACACACTCGGTGAGCATTCTTTGTCATCTCCAACACCTTCTTGATGTCCCTGGACACCCCGTCGAGCCTGCATTGCGACTGTGACTGCATGACTCTGTTCGTGCGACCTTGCTGTCCCACTGTGTTCAGCGGCATGTTTTCGTCATTGCGGTCATTCATTTTGATGTGGGATGGTTCACGGAGGTTGGTAAATGGTAAAGGACGGTCTAGGGATCGCTCTGGTACATTGTCGTTGTCTGCCGTGTTGTGCTAATCGCGTTTTTTGACACCTCACCTTGATTGCCTCCAGGTTCCTCTCTCCCCCTCTATCAATGTGTTTCAATGCATTGCATGGTCGCTCCACCCTCTCTGCTCGTCTCTGGGCATCTGAGCATCCTCCCAGTCGCTCTCCATGCGTTCGCTCACACTTGCGACGCGCTCGTTTCGTTCGGGTTCATGTTGACCTCCTGGGTCCACCTGAATGGGTCTTGGCTTATGTTGATGGGTCCTGGGCTTGTTTTTGCATACGGTGAGTTATCCCGACCATTTTTTCTCGTCGCTGATGCCTCCCCCAGCCTCTACACGTCCTCTGAACGCCTCTAGCACACCCGTCTTGACTGCTTTAACCCTCTGGTTGGGCTCGTGCCCTCACTAAGGCAGCGGGTACAGGTAAGGGTATTGATACACGCACGGGTTACCCGTACCCGTGTTCTTGCCTACACAGCGTTAATGAAGCTAATCCGAGCACTTGTGATGGCAGTGGACTTCGGAAAAGCTAAGGTATTAGTAGGATTGGCTCGAGTATTACTACAAAAAATGTTCAAAAAAGCTGAAAAAATGTTACTTATTTGTCACGAATTGTATTTCGCGACGAAGGGGACCGTCAAAAATCACAAACTTGCCA